>JANHQD010001524.1:0-13049 GCA_024721195.1 Marasmius sp. AFHP31 | reverse complement strand
TCAAGGCTCTTACCCTGCGTCTTTACCAATGTAGGGATCGAACACACTGCACAAGGTATTGGTTTGAGCTGCGGTGCGGCCGGTAAAGATCTTTAAAGGTACTCAGTGAAGGTCGGTCCAAATGAATGCGTGAACATACGTTATTGAACTCGAGCGGGGCGCCCAGCGAGCCAATCTCAACTGCCGTAGTTTGCGAGTTTGTAACGTCAAAGAGCAACTCTAGTTGGTCATTGGTGAGCACCCAGCGACGCGTAATGCTCAAGAGGGAGCCGGAGGGAAGAGTCGGTGCAAGATTGGCTGCTGCGAGCGTGTTTCCCGAGACAGAGAGCGCTGTTACCGGTCGACGAGCGGAGGCAGAGTCACCGCTAACCCATGCAGTAGAGCCCACTTTTCGCGCCCTGAATGTGATGTCACCCAAGTGATACTGTCCGTTATTTTGGCGTTTGGTCATCTGGTCCTGGGGAATGAAATCGGGGCCACCACCAGTACGCGGCTTCAAAGAGTACAAAGTCTGAGAGTCCTTCACCAGCTGAACCGAAAAAGACGGCGTCGAGAACGACAAGAAGCCATTGGGTAGTCCGAGCTGGCCCGCCACGTACTGGCCGTGGATGATCAACGAGAGGAATCCGGCAGCGATAAACCGCATCTGCATCCAAGTCAGCGAAAATCAACAGGATTGAGATAGAAAGCTAGACCTTGGAAAGTCCAAGTAAGAACCTAAGGGAGACTTGTACTTTTCTTTGCCTTAAAAGCAGTTGAATCCAGCACGGTCACTCCCACATGATGGTCGACCATGCGCGTGGTCTGGAGAGAGAAGATCAGGCAAAGACCACATGAGCCATGGTCTCAAGATGAAAACCACGCAAGAAAAGAATTGGCGTTGTATTGGACGCGGACGAACTCTGGAGTCTGAGGCCTTGAAGGTGGAAGTTCGGGTGAAGTACGTCAAAATTAAACAAAATCGAACAGGAACGTCGGTCCGGGCCGAGCGGAACGAGAGGTCCGTCCTGGTCCGTCCTGTTCCGTCGGGGAGGCGCAAGGTTGCTCTCTAACATTCCTGTTGTCTTTATGGCACGAAGACTGTGACGGGTGCAGAAGTCTTCATAATGAACATATTCTACTCTGTTCCAGGCGGTGATTTGTCGGTTCTGTGGAAGTTCTCAACTGCCGCAGCTTCACCAGTTCGAGGTCGGCGACTACGCCACGGTCGAAAGGTTTGGCGTCTCTGCATGCAGCCCATTGAGCTCTCCACAGTGACCTAGAATATAGGGACTCAGTAGACGCGGAAGTTTTTTGTGCGCCGGCAACCTTCACGAGTTTCAATGAATCTCTGAAAAGCTTTAACTTAGACAGCCAATATTGCGACTCATCGGTAGTTCGAGTACTGTTGATATTTATTAGCGTTATGTGGTACAAAGGCGAGGATATTACTAGTACTGCTAAATACAAAGAAACAACGGGAGAACACTGCGATAGGACTGTCCGGTTGCAAGTATGTAATATCAGTCAAGTAAAGGACCATACGAGGAGAAGTGACTTTAAGTACAACACTTTAATCTAGTGACCGGTCCTAGGTTGGGGGAAATTCGGCAACGGGCGATACATCAGATTAGTATGCAGTTGTCTCCGGAGGGTCAAAGCCGTCAACGTGAATGTTCCACTTCCATCGACCGTCGAGGAACCCATTAGCAGTGTCTTCAAGTACTATGTCGTTTCGCTTCGCGACGTAAACCTATCAAATACTATTAGTCTTGAGTTTTTCGATGGTGAGAGGGGAACATACAGTCTTGTCAGTGACCTTTTGTCGAAGATTCGGGATTTCCTCGGGCTCGACAGGACCTTCAAGTAACTCGGAAAGGTCCTCTACAGCCTTCTCCAAATCACGTTGATTGTCCTCAAACAACTCTTTCTCGTTCCCTTTGCCAAGGTAGTAGGCCATCGCGTATGTCCATTTGAGGGTCATTCGGCACTTCTCGACCTCTTCCACGGCCTTCTTCATGAACTGAACCTAGAGGCAACCAAACTTCAACACGCAGGGCGAATACGAGAAGGGCCGAATGCTCACCTCAATCCAAGTCAACGCCGAAGTCACTTGCATGTCCTCCATCTTCTTCTCGGTCTTGGCATATAGATCAAGCGATAGTTTGGCGGATTGTTCGTGGTTGGCCCAACGATTGTAGTACTAGAGAGTTCGGGTGAATTACTACGGAGTATGGTAAACGGGAAGGGACTTACATGTAGATACCTCTCTAAAGAAGCTCGACTTCTACTTTGAGCATCACGTGCATCGGTCCCGGACTTCTCATCGTATCGGTTGCAAGAGTACCATGCCGTTCCGTGCTCTGACCAAGGACCTACAATAGCGTTAGCCACGTTGGCATACAGGAACATACAGGATCCCCTCACCCATGCAGACCCAACAGAATTCATGTTTGCACTTCTTGCACGTCATATGGCTGACATCACCGTAAGTCCGTGGTCTCCACGGTCAACAGCAAAGCGGGAAGCAAAGACTCACTTGCAACCACCGTTCTTCTCGATAGTACTGTGACACTGAGTACATTCCTTCGTGTTGCTCTTGATCCAGTTTGCGGTCTCGCTGTCGTCTTCGCATTTCTTCAACCACATCTTCGCTACCGCACAGATCACCGGTCTATGGTCAGTCTCGATAGGGCAGCCAAAGCAAAACTTGTGCTCTTTCGCCTGAACAGCCATGTTGGAAGCCTTTTTATCTTCCTCAGAACCGGGGATCCCCCGCGCGCCGCAGGAGACGGTTGGCACAATCGTAGTCAGACTAGACTTGGATGCTGCAGCTGAGCATTTGACCGTATTCGTGCAACCAGGATACGGACAGAACTTGAGATTGGACATGGAGCCAACGAAGTTACGGACGAGCAGCTCCTGGAAACGTGACCATGCCAGGCCATTTTCGCTTTTAGGGTCACTCATGCCGTCCGGAACTAGAACAGAGCGAATGAAGGAGTCGGACGCTACGACAGCACAGCCTTCCGCCATGCACCTAACGCAATGTTCGCCTTCTTCTCGAACCTTCGAAACCGTGTAAGCATTCCAGCAACCTGAGCAGAACATGTGTCCGCAGTCAAGTCCAAGGGGTTGAAGCTCAGGCGAGTCGTCAAAGCAGATTGGGCAAACAAAGGGCTCTGGCTCTTCGTTCTTGGGTAGTTTAGGGGATTTGGAGGTTATTGAAGGGGATTTGCTCGAAGAATTACGAGAGAGGGATGGGATGAGCTTGGATGATCGGGTCGTACGACGTGCTGCTGGGGTTGACGTTGAGGGCGATGACACGCTGTGAGAGCGTGGCGATGTAGGTGAATTCGGAGGAGACTGAACTACAGCGCCTGCTGCTACCAGCACGACTGAAGGATTGTCCATGTATTTCTCAATGAGTTTCTCCTTGTTCCAGTCTTGGTGACGGAGCAGGATCCTCGCGGAGTTTTCCTGTTGCAGCCAGAGTGAGAGGAGAACAAAGGAGTTCTGTAAGATGGCCACTCACGTCTATCCCAAGAACAGAACAACACTGCTCGATATCCTTGCTCATGAGAGCCTCCACCGCAGACTGGCTTAGCGGCTCATAGTCGATCTCGTAGGACTTCTGTTTCGCCTTTGTTGTGACTTTGAAGTCGTCTCCAAAGACATCCATATCCATGTCGTCGTCTGTATCTAATGCAATATTCATCAGTATTAATGATCTCGGTGACGGGTACGAGGCCAGAGAGCTTGTGCTCACCGTCGTCTTGGGTGCCGTCGAACATGTCCTCATCATCGTAGTAATCGCCTTCATCATCGGAGATCTCGTAGTCGGAGGACATTGTAAGTAGCTAGGAAGTATTGATCTAGTGAAGCGAAGTGTTGGTGGTCGAGGTCGTCGTGGTTGTCGTCAATGGTTAATGAACCCTGGTGGTTTGCGTGACACCGAACTTATCGACCTTGAGTCAGGTAGCACGTGACCAGGGCTCAGCCTCGGAGGTCCAGGGCCGACGGTTCCGAGCACACCCACTGCCAGGTCTTCCAGGGTCTTCCATAGTCTTCCACGAGCAGGGGAGAACATGTTCAGTGAGGATCAAGTATCGCAAGGTCATCAGTTGTCCGTTGTAGTCCTCCTTAGTCACTTTCAATAGGTTCCGACACTGGGTGAGTCTCCATGACTCCTTTTATCTCAATGGCAGTGTCTTTGTTTTCAACATATCGACGGTGAACGTGGAACGACGCACTTGAACGATTGCCAGCAATTTCAAGTGGATGGAAACGAGGCAACCCCCCCACACTCAGTTCTTCACGTCGTGGCAGTTCAACCTCGTCTGGATGCCAGGCTCCTAAAAGTATGTGTCAATGAGTCCTTGTTCAGATCTCAGACGCTTTCTGCATGCGAAGCTCGAAACTCCCCTCGGACGTATGGAGAAAGTAAGCTTGATAAGATAAGATCCCTCCTGTGCGATAAGATCTAACAGGTAAAACATAACATCAAGACAAATAGGGTCAGTTCTCAATAGCATCTCCCAAACATCCTCGCGATTCGACGCGATGGTTTCAGGTTTCCAGCTTTTCTACAAGGCAGAACAGCTCTACGCTCAAGGAAAATTCGACGAGACCTCCGAATACTACCAAAAGGCCATAAAGAAGATCACAAAGGACGAAGACCCTATCAAAGCGTTACCTGCACTATGCCCAGATCCCACCTTTCCACAAGAAACACTGGGCGCAGCCTGGAGAAACTTTCTCGGGTTCTTCAAAAATCCACAGATGCGCAAAGACAAAGGTAACGAGCTCTCTCTACTCTGGGTTCTCCAAAATCCTACCCCTCCGTGTTAGACAACTCCCCTGAAGCATACAATTTGCTCAAATACTATCGACCCAATTCGTCGCATCCATATCCCCGCTTCCAAACCGAGAAGCAAAAGCTCTATTTGAAGGGCATGCAAATTACGGCGGCTATGGCCCTCGGCCTCCTTGCCTGGGATGGTCAGGACCGTCCAACTGCAGTGAAACGATACTGCGAAGCTATTGATCTCGCTGCCACCTACCCAGGCTATGATTCCCAGTCTCGCTCACTCTCCAACTGGGAACGGTATGTCGCTAGTGAAATTCAAGGGAGTCGCGACAACCTTGCAATGCTTCTTGAAAACGACGAACGAAATGCTAGAATCTACGCCGAGGTGCTTGGTATGACGGGAAAAGGAGAGCAGAGGCGGGATGTCCTGAACGGTGCTGGGATAGTTCGCGTGGAGGCGGATGGCGCCATCAAATTCGTACCCTCTACCACTATTGCTAGTGATAAATGTGGGTCGTGCGGTAAACGCGACGTCAAGTTGATGAAGTGCAGCGCTTGCAAGAAGGTCACCTGTAAGGGTTTTGCGATTTTCCCCTGCCTGACCCCTGCTAATGACCTGATCACTCCAGATTGTAATGCGGTATGCCAGAAGGCAGACTGGAAGTAAGTTGTCATTGCCAGGTAGCATCTAATTCGAAGTTCTCCGCCGATACCCTACCTTCACAGGAAACACAAGCCAGCTTGCAAGGCCGCGAAGGCCTCAGCTTGAACCTCAATCACGCTCTTGTCGATGTACCACTTTTTTGTCCTTTTAGCTCCCTTTAGCAACAGTACATATACACAGGTTCGAACAAATCTAATAATTCTGATGAGCATAAATCGAGTGAAGAGTGATACACAAAGGCGAGTATAGAGTCCTCATGATAGTGAATTGTGTGTAAAGGCGAGTCCTACTTGAAAGATATGAGTTTCCTGCAAGAACGCGGGTGAAGAGCTCACGAGTTGCTATATCCACGGAATGGACAAAAATCCATGTTTCCGGAGGTATTCGCCTTCAAGCTCTTGCAAAGACCGGCGGCGAAACACGTTCCAAAAGGGAACGAGGGCTCATATTGACGATTATCCTGGGGTTGAACGTCGGATCCGGACTGCTTTCCTGCATCGGGCTGAGCCGGTCCAAGGGAGACACACGGCGTTTCTTGGACCTATGTTGCGGCGTTTGATGAGAACTTCCGATGCAATGCGTAGAGGCAGGCGAGGGAGTGAGTCGTTCCAGCAGCGAGTGAGAGGTCTTCTTAACAGGTGTCCAATGAGCGATGACGGGTTCCGGGTAGTTTTCCTTGTCGTGCGAAGCGGTCCTCAGTCGTTTGGCGGGGCGGTCAGAGTCTCCTGAGTAGGGGAGGTCAGGTGTTTCGAAAATGGGTCAAGGAAAATGACGCACCATTATTCTTAGGACGAACAGTGCCTCGTCCTTTGGCTGAAACCGGGGTCAGACTCCCGGAGGACCCACAGCCAGGTTCGTTCTCGGCGAGAGACAGGGTGGCGTGCACTTGAGAATTTGACAAAGGAGATTTCTTTTTGGGCGGCGTGGCGACTTGACGACTCTGCAAGTGAGGAGTTGGCTGTCTTTGTGAAGGGGCGGCCGCAGCATCAATCAGTCTGTCGAAGGAATTCGAAGGTGTTGGGAGTTGCCCTGGACCTATGAGAGGTCGTTTTGCGAATACGCGTTTACCGGTAGGCTCGGCGGAGCTGTCGGAGCTTGGGGATGGTATCGAAGTCTCGTGTGGGGCTAGAGAGTTTGAGTAGGACGAGTTTAGAGATTTTGAAGCGTTAGACAGAGGTTGCAGGGGTGCGACCTGGCTATCATCCGACTGAGATAGGTCCGAGAATGATAATTCGGAAATGGAAGGTGTATTTGAGGTTTGAGAAAGGGGTCCAGAGCCAGGGAGAGAGCTGCCAGGTTTACACACAGTTGAGCTAGCCTTCGACGGAACGGGGACATCGGTACCAGAAGGATACATCTGGTCCAAAACCCTTCGTAGATTGCCCTCGCTACGAGAAAAGATCATTACCTAGGTAATCGCCATACAGAAATTACGACGTACCGACTACCGTTCAAGTATAGAACCAACGGCTGCATTATGTTGCGAATCCATTCGAAGGCTTTCACCTGGCTGCCTCGACGTGCCAGCACGCCCAATGCTGCAAAGAAGCTCTTCCTTGGCGAGAGCTTGGCGATACCTGCAGGTAAAACAGAAGCCGCAATCATCTCTATATTCTGTTCCTGGTTCACGATCCGAACGATCGCCTATCCGAGAGTGTCACGGTGAGAAGGGCTTGACGACAGAAAGGCGGAGAATGACGCACCGTCAGACATCGCTGAGATTGCCATGTTCGCTCGAGGTCAAGAGGTCCGAATACAGCAAAAGACTTCGAGAATAGGTGCTCGCCAGCTTTGATGTACCGTTGGAGATCAGTGGGTTTTAGGTTCCCAGTTTTGAGGAAATCAACGATATGAGGCGGAAATGAAGCTACAAAGGATGGTCGCTGATAGAAAAATTCTGTGGAAAGGCGTTGAGCGAGAGAAAAGCTCGCCATGATTTGAAAGAATGTGTACTGAACGAGAAGGAACAAAGGAGTGAAGGTTGTGGTAGTACCAGTCCAAGGTGCGGGTCTGCGATCTCCGACCACTTATTGAAATTAGACGCCCGTTTCGCCTTAAATAGAGCGTCGTCGCGCTCAGTGCTGCCCATCCTTCTTCTTTTTTTCCTTCTATCACCTGGACCGGGACTCCACTCTTTTCTCACTCGCTTACTCTCCCTATCTTTTGGAACTCCACTGCCATGTTTCTACATCTCCCATCTCGGATGCAAGATGTCTATGCGACCGAGAGTCTTATCTGCTACCCTCAATCCGATTATAGCTCGCCCAGTGATCCCAATCCCTTTTCCTCAAGATATCAAGACAGGCTCTTCAGACGCGCTGTTCAGAACGAAGTCAATCTCGCTATTCACGAACTCGCTCAAGTCACTCCTCCTCAGCTCACGCCTGGTGCGAAAGCTCTTCTTCGCAACGATAGCGATTACACTGCTTGGCGAAGTCTTGAAACATCTGGGGATGCTCTACAGAGCTTTCTTGTCATGGACGTGGTCATGAATTCTATTCCCCAGGCCAGTATTCAGGAAATGACTGTGAGTCTTCTTTCTTCTTTCCTTAGATTTAACTGATTCGTTCCGCCTCCATAGTATATCTCATCAGTAATGGAATCGAACGAAAGCCTCAATCACTATGCATCAAAGATCGATGGTGTTGATAAATCCTTGCTGGCATGGAAAACGGGAGCCAACGCGCTGGAGATGGTTGTGGGAATGCTTTCGAGGGACGCCAACGGTGGTGGGATAGCCGTCGCTCGTGACTGGTATCATCGATTTTTTCCGGATGTCATTAGGCGAGGTCTCGAGGCGTACAGAAAGTACAAGTTTTTCAGGTCAGTGTTTCATTGTTACGATCTGCATATGTACCCCTCAACTAATCATATGTACCAGCTCTGATGAGTTGATACCAGTCGTCTCGCGAACGCACATTTCCATTAACTATTCCACGCCAGCGCCCATTCGTAGACCTTTTGACCCAATCACCTCTCACAATGTTTCCACCTCACAAGCATCTCTCCCAGCCAAAAAGGCACACCCACATCGGACACCCTCCACCAAGGCGCGAGCGATTGGAGAGGGATCCGATGCCCTGCATCAGCGGCAAGCCACTCTGTGTGTTGATTCTCCACTTTTTTATGTTGTTTCAAAATAGTTACTGGATCTTGGTTTCCAGTCGAAAGATTCTGGTCACCCGCCGCGACAGCAAGAGGAGAACCCCACCGTCAACACCAGTGCCTGCTCAAGCATCGTCCTCTGGCCGCAGGTAGGACACTAGAATCTCTCAAGGTACCTTTCCGTTGCTTCCCACACCCGAGTAACGGCTTTGCTAAACGACTGTTTATTCTTTGCTCAAACAGCCCAGCACTTCGAGACGACCATATTTTCTATGAGCCTGGTCCTACTTTGTCACTCTTTACCTTCCGAACTCTATTCCATAATCTCGATTTGTACTACGACCATCACGTGTATTCGGCAGTATCTCTGCAGTTCTTTGTGTTTTTATACTAACTTGTACTCAACCTGTGTAGAGGACCCAGATTTTAGTGACTGTAATTTACGTGAATTAACATATCGTTCATCTGGACGGGAACTTGCATCGAGCGAGAACGACGCAATCTAAATATCGCAACTTGTAATCATATATGTACATTCTTCTTTCCCGGATATTTTGGGCTTTAAAGCTTCTTGCTCCTACCACTACGGTGCCTCAAACGCTCAACTCGACCTTCGCAGCACCGTTGATGGCCTGCTGAGCCTTTTCATCTGCCAACGCCGGCTCCACCCACTCCTTCAAGAACTTATCCACCTGCTGGGGAGCCCGCCCAATGAAGCTTTTCGGGTCCAAAAGCTCCTCCAACCTGTCCTTGATCGTATCGAAATACGGGTCCTTCTTCACTCTCTCAATCAAATCATTCTCCAAACCCAACTGTTTCACCTGGTACGCCGCCTCATGAGACAATACCCGAATCTTCTCATGTGCCTCTTGACGATCGCCTCCGTTCTTAACGATAGCCATGATAATATTCTCCGTAGCCATAAACGGCAGCTCTTGCGCAATGTGTCGGGAGATGACGTTCGGATAGACAACGAGACCTTCGGATATGTTTTGGAGAGTGGATAGGATGATGTCACCCGTGAGGAAAGCTTCGGGGAGGGTTATACGGCGGTTGGCGCTGTCGTCGAGAGTGCGCTCAAACCATTGGACGCTGGAGGTCATGAGGGCATTTTGGTGGAGAACCATCAGATGTCTGGCGAGACTGCAGACACGTTCGGAACGCATTGGATTACGTTTGTAGGCCATAGCTGAGGAACCGATCTGGGTAGATTCAAAGGGCTCCTCGATTTCCTGTGTAGCGGTTTCAAATTAGTTGGGTTGCAGGATGAAGTGGAGGGGCGGGAAAGACCTTGAGATTAGCCAGTAGACGAATATCCGTCGCAATCTTGTGTGCAGTAGCACCAAGGGAAGCCAACGGAGCGAGGATGTCGATGTCCACCTTTCGGGAATAGGTCTGGGACGTGACAGGGTATGCGTACTCGAAACCAGAGAGCTTGGTGACCAGCCGATCGAGTTCCTCCACCTACATGAACGTTTAGTTGGAAATAGAAGGATGGCGGAGATAACGTTTTCGACCTTCTCATGATCTCCATCGAACAAGGCCAAGAAGCTGGCCTGCGTTCCGGTTGTTCCCTTAACACCTCTGAAGCCGATGTCTTCGCGCGCTCTTTTGATGTTCCTAAGGTCCCAGAGGAGTTCCTACGTCGTGTCAGAGCGATAAATTCCAGACGGACGACTGTAGAGTCCGCACCTGGATCCACAAGGTCGCCCGCTTGCCGACGGTTGTGAGTTGTGCTGGTTGGAAATGCGTGAACCCTAGGGTGGGAAGGTCACGGTATTGAGCAGCGAAGTTCGACAGTCGGTGAATGAGAACGGTCAGTGAGCGAATGAGGTAGTCAAGGCCGTCCCGTAGGAAGATGAGGTCCGCATTGCTAGACAGAATCCCTGTAAATACGGAGAGGGAAGAAGGTTGTCGTCCCCTTACTCAGTGACGTAGCAAGAAGTTGCCCCCAGACTGGTTTATCCCGAGGTCAATGGGTCATAGTTGAACGAGAAGGCGTGCATCAAACGCACTGAATGATACCCGCTGCTGCTGGGGCGACTTTGCCGAAGGTGTGGACATGAGCCATAACGTCGTGACGACGCTTCTTCTCCTCCTCAGCGGCGATAGCAAACTGCTCTGGGTTCAATTCCTACGTGACCCGCAACGATTTGAACAACGCAACCATGTCCAGAGAGCATAGCAACACACCAAGTTTGCTTTCATCTGTTCGAGTGCTTCATCGGTAATGGGTAGCCCCAGCTCCTTCTCAGCAATCGCAAGATTTAGCCAAAGCTTCCTCCAAGTGTAGAACCTATTCTGTGTGGTATTCCTATCGTTTGGTCTTGTTCGATCGTGGTTTCAGATCTTCGTGGACTCACGGCAGGAGAGAAGAGATGGGCCATCTCGTCACTGGCATACCGACTAGCAGAAAAAATGGAAGATTAGAGAGCTAGAATATGTTACAGCGACCCGACTCACCTCGAGAGTGGGGTCTGGTACGTATTGAAACTGTCCATGGTGGGGGGAGAGGGTGAAAGGACTGCGATTTCCGATTGCAGAAAAATTATCAAAGGCCGGGCCGGCCGCCCCGCACATAGACGCCCATTTTTGACGAGCGAACTCGATCGCTTGATTTCTCAGTATGCTCTCAAGTTGACAAGAACTATACTCGAAAAAATTTAAGAATTATAGCCAAAAAGAATACATCTGGCACTAAGGAGCTGCATCCCCTATTATCTTCATGATGTTCTCATACGCGGTGAAAACAATACCCCCGCTCAGCTACCAATCGTTGAGGTACTTTCAAGTAAAGAAAAAAGCAAAGGACGTACCACCAATCTTGCCAGTCGAGGTGTTGTTCCTGTCCAAAATCGTCGGATGCCCTCTTCTGTGAAGATGCGATATGCACAGTGGAAGGAGTTTCTGTACTGTGACCGTGCCTCCAGGGATTGCATCCGGGTCTTGACGACGCTGAAAAACCGATTCAGTGTTACAATATCTCGACATCCGAAATCCATCGAAACGTACTCGAGAGGCATCGTAGTATAGACGGTGACCAACCCCGCTATCGCTCCAATCCCAAACGTTATAGCACTAGGTAGCGATTGTCCAGGCCTAGCGGTCCCCTGAACAAACTGTTTCAAGGTTGAGTAGGTCGTGAAACGGACGGCCGAGTTTGCTCCTTGTCGCATCATCTACTAGCAGGATTCCGTATGAGCTCAAGTCCGTAATTATGCATCATTTCCATACCACAGGGAAGAGTCCGCGATATATGCCGGAGATCCCTTCTTGCTTGACAATGGACACTGTTCCATGGACTAGACCACGATATTGAGGATTCGGTCGATGAGCATCGTCGATAAGTTTGGTCCTGGGCGAGTTTTAAGAACGATGGTTCCCGGAAAGAGGGTTTTTACGGACTTGATTGTCTCTGAAGGGGTCACCGCGAAGACTGCTTCCATCATTCCAGCACCAAGTCCAGCTGCACCAGGTTCTTCAGTTTGGTTCCCGTTTCTTGCCAAGTTGTTCGACTAACCCAGAAGACTCCTCGGAGCACTTATTTTCCCCTGCAAAGACCAGTCAGTGGTGAGTGGTATGTAAAGGCAAATAAGGTGCGCACCTGGTCATCGGCCAACATTGCCTTGAAATGGTCGTAACTGACGAACCGCACCCCAGCTTTCGCAGCATTTCCTATCACAAGAGCCATGCATCCCGAGTATAAGCCCGACACCCCTTGTGTGCGGAGGGTTTCTCGTATGATTGTCAATGGGCCAAGTTTCTGATATTTTCGTGAGGCTCGGTGAACATCGTGAATACAGTCATTAGCCCACGCACCTTGCCTCCGAACTGGGAACGCGTCTTTACAAACTCTGTCGGGTATGTGATAAATCTGAAAGAACGATAGATGTTCATAGTTTTCTTTCTGATCTTGAGAACTGAACGCACGCTTCCATTGCACCTGCAGTCGATCCAGCGATTCTACAAGAAAATAAGGACACTGTCTACGGAACGTCAATGGAAATGGTCAACTCACAGCGAATGAATCGGTTTATCCTTCCTTGTCGCCATCTTTTTTTTCACGGAGATCGTTCCCTGTCCTTGAGACTGTACACTGGACTGTTGCTTCCGTCTGCAACGCGCGGTAATGAATAACCGGAAGAGAAGGGCAAGTCGTGCGAACTGCCGGCTCGGGAAAAGAGATGGAGAGGATTCTCGTGGCTATGCCAAGAGAAATTATTTGATGGTTTTGGTCATGGCGATGAATTTGCTGCGGTCGTGAGCGGGGCTTTGACATCCCTCTCTTCTCTACCACCACCATTGACGACCCTCATGCCCTACCTAAACGAATCCGCACCGTCTACAATTCTCGCTGCTCGCGATTTCGCAGAACGAGTGACCCCAAATGCAACCCAACGAACGACCCTAATTGTTGCTGGTGTCTACATCATTGCGATTGCAATTCTATGGTGGGTTGCAAAGTTCTACTTGGGAGGGTCGGTTGCTCAA
>JANHQD010001521.1:0-11725 GCA_024721195.1 Marasmius sp. AFHP31 | reverse complement strand
GGGGGTTTTCCGCCTCGAGGCATACAGTAGCTGCACGGCCAGCTGATGGATGGCGCATCATTCCATCATGCGAAGCGCTTATGGATCCTATCCTGCCGCGATCCCTGGCCGCTCTGACCGCCGCGTTGGCTGTAATGCTTACTCCAAGCTTCCTTTTCCTGCTTCAACGCATCGTAAGAGCGACGGACTCTCTTCAGCTCCTTCAAAGCTTTTCGGCATTCCTCCTCCTTCAACTCCAAATCCTTTCGGGATGCCTTCTCCGAGTTGGCGATCTCTTGAGAACGAGCCTTCTCAGCAGCCAGAGTCTGATTCATGGAGGCGATTTGTGCGTCAAAGTCCTTCTGCTGGGCCTTCTGCGACAACTTCAACCATCTCTGGGAGCTCGTGAGTTGGGAAGTGGACCGTTCCAGTTCGGTGCAAAGAGCCTTGCGATCTTCTACGTTCCGAGTGAGCTCGGCAATCGTCACCTCCTGCTGCCGAATTTTGTTTTGGAGAGAAGAGGCCTCCTCGCGAAGTGTTATGATCCCCGCTGACTTCATCTCCAGCGCTGACTTCAGCTGCTCCACCTCCTTCCGACAACCCAACGTGGCCTGTCTGTGCTCCCGAGACTCCACCTCAAGATCGTCCCTCCTTTTGACCGCAAGTTCCAGCAACCCCTTCAACCGCGTAACCTCCTTCTCCAACGAATCCTTCCTGTCGCGTGACAAACCATACTCGGTTTCGAGGGCACGTAGCTGTTCCTCCAACGCATCAGCCTCCGCATTCCGGTCCTTAAAAGTCGCTCGGAGTCGATCCATCTCGTCGTGAGCCTCTCTGAGTAGAATGGCGTGGGAGGCTTCCAGGTCAGGTCTACAAGTTTTCGCCTCCTCGAGGTGACGTTCCAGCTCATCAATCCGTGCATCTTTGAGCCCGAGTTGCGTCTCATGCTCTCTCAATGCCTCCTCGTACTTGACAGACAGCAACGAATGCCCGTCACTGATGGCCGGGACATTAGACACGTCGACCCCAGCCCCAGCCTGCGCCTGAACGCCCGCAGATGATGTGACCGACGCAACCTGTACGCCTCCGTCCCGAGCGTCCGACTTGCGTTTGGCATGGCATCCCTTCTTGAGCTTTCCCTCCACTTCTTTCCGCTTCCCCTCTTCCGCCGTCAACAGCTCGTTTGCCTCTGCCAGCTTCGACTCCACGTCCTGAATCCGTGCCTCTTGTTCGCATTGGTTGTCTCTCATGGCGGAGATGGTGTCGTTGTGCTCTTTGATCGTATTATCCCGTTCTTTAACGTCTCGAAGAGTATCGCCGAGTTCGATTTCGAGTTTCGATACAAAGTCCTTTTCTTTCGCAAGGCGGCGTTGTGCATCGTCGAGTTGACTTTCGAGAGTCTTAATACGCGGGTCTGGTTGAGCTTGCATGGGAGGGGTGATGGATGAGAGGATGGCATCGATTTTGGCATCAAGAGCGGCAAGGGAAGTACTGATTGAGGGGAGGTTGGCTGGTTCGTCGTTCAGGGGCTCACGTCCCTGTATATCTGAAAGATCGTCGAGGGCCTTCAGGTAGAGAAGGTGAGTCACTTTAAATAGAAAGATAAGACGAAGTAAAGGTCACGTACTAGTACCGGTTCAAGCAACTCATCTCCTTCATCGTGTTCTTCCTCTTCGTCGCTTCCACCCTGTGAGCCGCAGGAGCAGTAAGAACCGTCTTCCTCCACGTCGACTTCGTCCGGTATAGCGCGTATTTCCTCTTCCCTAGATGGCAGCTACGTAACTAGTCAGCATGCTGTGACGACGAGAGAAAACCTCATACGTACACCGCCCGTAGACAACTTGCCCTGCGAGGGACTGCTTGTCTCACCCTTGATGTCTTCTTCGTCGGACATGCCAGTCCAGCTGGATTCGAACGAAATCTGTTAAACGGTAATGAGAATGAAGTCAATGGAAAGAAACAAAACTACCCACATCGCTCGACGCGTTGTCCTGATCAACAGGACCATCATGAATCACAGAGAACGACAAAGACTTCACATCTTCTTCGTCCCCATACACAGAATGATACATCGTGTCGTCTTCAGCAGCGTGAGCGAATTGAGACATATTTGGATGTAGAAATTGGGGAAAAGACAGCGATGAAGGTGGTGTGGTGTTGGTTCTGGATGTTCTCGAGTTCTATAGGTCCTTTTATACGAAGCACAGAGTCTGCTGGCTTGTTTTTCTTCTCGGCCCTTTGTTGGAAGGAACAAAGGGTTATCGAGAGGGCCACTGGCAAATTGAGTCGCAAGGCCACGACTTTCAAATTCTCTGCCGATGCTTGATCCTGTTTGTAGGCTCGGAAGCGACAGACAAGGAGACATAATTTATCATGCTTCCGCGCTGGGTCGGTTAGAAGCTTTAGAATGGAAGTCACGAAACCATATATGAAAAACGCACCTGCAAGAGGAAATTTCTTAAAATATTGCTTTTCGAAACTGCACGGTCGTGAAGGACGACAGTCCGATTGTTGTACCATTTTTCTCAGCCTTAGGGCTCGCTGAATGAGCGGTTCGATGAGCATCGAATGCTGAAGCATTCATCTACCAGGCAAGCCATGGAACGTTGTGGTAAGCAGGAGAGCTCGAGCTGGCGCTAACATTTTGCACTGACGCCCGTCGCCTGAATGGGCATTTTTCTCCCACGCTCACAACAATATCCCGTACTTACCTTCGGTCAATCCTAGCTTTCTGGAGGCTAGCAGCCTAGTGTAAACGAAGCGCCCCCGGCCTGAGCTAAAGAAGTCGTAGTGTGTAGTCTGGAGGCGGCCAACCTCATGATTCTTCATGAATTGATCCATGAGATCTCCACCTCAAGGACGGTTGGAACTTGGCCATATCCATGTACATAGAGAATGAGTAGTTCGATGTTTGATCTGGAACTCAAATCCTTCCATTACTTGTAACAATCGAATATGATATAGCTAATTATACTTTACAAATTCGAAGTAGATTGGAAACTACGTAGGAGCGTGTGGTATTGCCTCAATCAAGCCTCGCCATTACATGAATCCCTCCTAACCATCTTCCCGCACCCCGATCCGGAGACCCTCAAAACGGAGTCGATCCAACCGCTCATCATCAATCTCCTTGTCCAGTTGCACGGACATGAGCTGCGAGTTGGTCGCCGAAGCCGATTCCCTTGGCTCCGGTACTGTAGCCCTCCACCTGTCCTCGAGAACCTTTATGAGGACGTCGGTGGTGTACGTAGATGAGAAATGACCGGCGGGGAGTAAGATTAAGCTCTGAAGGATAGGTGCTACGGAAAAACAACCCGACGAAGGATCGGTCTGCCCGAGCAACGACAGATACTCATTCGATATCCCGTATACCTGGGGTACGCCGAAAGAGAGCTCTCTCAGCGACGGTAGGAGGGTGAGCACAATGGTGAAGTCGTCTGGGGACATTTCGACACAGTGTATAGACAGAGAGATTAGTTCCTGTCGATACATGAAGAACGTAGAAAATGCCGTAGGGTCTGGACCTGATGAGGAGATGGTGAGCTTTTGCAGAGAGGGAGCCCTTATGAATAGTAACACGACGTGGAGTCCCTTCCGCGCTGCCGCATCCACACTGAGCAGTTCCAGTTCGACCAAGCGTCTGAAGGACACTAGAAGCCGGCTATGCAAGGGGTCTTGCGGGCTTGGTAGAGACTGATAACGGCTGACAGATTTGGAATGGAGTGACAGACGACAAAACTCCAGCTCGGTGAGGAGGTAAAGCGCATTATGGGAGATGGTGACATATCTTTCCAGGACCGATTGCAACATACCATCAAGGTCTAGGTCCTGCCAGGAATATCGAGTGATCTGTTCGTAAGGTAGCCTCAGTTTCCTGGGATACCACACAGCATCCGAGATCCTGTGATCAGCCGAGAGCACGAGACTCTTTAGCTGTGGCGCGTATTGGAGACACTCAAAGTCGCCACTGTCGTCAGAGATGGGACCGATGAACTTCACGTGCAACGACTCCAAGGACTGGAGTCGACCTGTAACAGATGACGTCCAGGGGCGAAATAGGTCGCCATGTAATTCGATGCGTAAGTGTCTCCAATTGGGTGAATGGTAACACAGCGGGGAGAGAAAGCGTTCAATGGCGGTAGACTTTGGGTCAGGGGTCTGAGTGACGATGTCAATGGGATGCTTCGCAGTTCGTTGCAGCTGTAGCTGCAAACGGTGAAGCTTCGCACGTAAGACCGCCTTCGAATGGCTGCCTTTATTGTTGGAAGGAAAGGTGAAGGAGATGAGCGACCATAAACTTGGGGTATCGAGCGCGAGTCGGCGCCAAGATTGACACACCTGGGAGAGTACCCAAGGATGTTTCAGCGGGTCCAGTGAGGTTGGAGGCTGTGGCCCTCGGAACCCGTCAGAAATGTCGACTATAGCGATGTCCGTAGAGAACAGAAATATTCTCGTCAAGAGCTCTGATGGCAGCCGGTTGATTGGTCGTAGCATAGTTCGATACTCTCCAGCAATATCATCTATCCTTGCTCTCTCTTCCACCAACAAGCCCACCATTGCGTTCAGCCTGTCGATCCTACTATTGATGACTGATATCTGAGCGAGGGCCTCGACGATGCCAGTCTTTATCAGCGTCTCCTCTTGCGCAGAGGGATACCCGTTCTGCTTGGAGTAGTGCGCATATAATGCCTCGGGCGCCCTTCTTATCATGTTCTGGGACGCCCCAAAGTCGAAGTTACAATCGGGGCAAGATAAGAGAGCTCCTCGGCCTGTTGCCTGTACGTTCGCGTTGGTGGGCGATGCGTCTGTTTGCATTCTGAGCACCTCGAGCAATGGTTTCTGAAGACTAGAATCAATGAGTATGAGTAAAAGTACCGATCATGAGTCTTCTCACCTTCCTACGCGATGGTGGCAGTCAAAGCCGGAATTCGCTTAGTCATTGTAAATCTAAACTCCCACGGAGAACCGCCGGGGTAGGCGCTTGTGGATCCTTGCTGGTCCGCACTCTTCCTCTCGAACCGGCATGTGACTGGAGAGCCAGGTAGCTCCAAACCGCAAAATTCATGACCGATTCCAGGCTCGCTTTACACTAGTATCAACACACATATTCACTCAAGCCCTTCCCACTGGTGCCCACCGAGAGACGGCTAGGCTGGACATAGGGCTTCGGGGCGGGGCATTCCAAAGTTTAAACGCTAAATGTAACATCATTTGGGCTCGTAAATCTGGATAGGGTAGTCTCAATACATACGGGATGGAGAAAAACTAGTGTGGATCGGGAACTCACCCTAAATTGTATTTACATCTCAGCTTTCTCCCCACAACTCGACCTGAAGGCCTTCGACACGGAGCTGGTCTAGACGTCCATCATCCGCGCCCTTGTCAAGTTTTACGGAACGAATTGGCAAATTCGACGTTGCCGCTGTACCACCTGCGTCAGACGGTACTGGTATCTTCCATCTGGCTTCCAAAAGATCCATGAGAGCAGGATGGGTGTACGTGGATGCAAAATCGCCGACAGGAATCAACGATAGGCTTGATAGTCTAGGTGCTACCAAGAAGTCTCTCATAGCAGGGTCTACCCGGCGGAGTAAAGTCAGATATTCGTCTGTTATTCCGCCAACGCGAGCTACACCAAAGGAGAGGACTTTCAAGGACGTGAGGCGGGTGAGGGTAGCCAAGAACTCGCTAAGAGACATCTCGACCCTGTGGATAGCCAAGAAAGTCAAATTTTGTGGATGACAGAGGAATGTGGAGAGTGCTGTTCGATCAGGTCCCGACGAGAGGATGGTGAGCTTCGTCAGTGACGGGGCCTTTATATAAGGCAAGACGGTGTGAAGGTCGCTCTTTCCATCGATACTGTGTAGTTCCAGCTGGTCTAGTTCCTTGAAGGTCACTGTGAGGCGACCCAGCGCGAAAGTGGGCGTACTTTGTAGATCCCGATAATGTTTAATTGACTCCGAGTGGAGTGATAGATGGCAGGTCCTGAGCTCTGGAAAGAGATAAAGAGAACGATGGAAAAAGACAAAGAGTTTGTTTCGAATCTCGATCGTGACACCGTCTCCTTCGGCATCCTGCAATCGATAGTGTATAATCTGCGGATATGGGAGCCTCAGTTTGCTGGGGTGCCAAATCTCGGAGGAGATCCTTTGGTCGGCAGAAAATACGACACTCTTCAGCTGTGGTGCGAATCGGAAGCAATCAAAGTGCCTGCCACGGATTGGTCCGATAAACTTGACGTGTAGGGATTCTAGCGACTGAAGGCGACCCGAGATGGGAGACATCCATGGCGAAAACTTGTCACCGTGTAGATCGATACGCAGGTGTCTCCAATTAGGTGAATAGGAACATAGCGGAGAAAGAAGTCGTTCAATGGAAGTGAAATTAAGATCGGAGGTTTGGGTAACGACATCGATGGGCTGATTTGCGCTGCGCTGGAGCTGCAACTGTAGTCGGTGGCAGTGAGCACGCAATGCAGGCATCGATCGAACAATGTTGCCTTCCGAAGGGAAAGTGAATGAGATGAATGACCATAAATTCGGGATGTTTAATGCTACTCTACGCCACGATTGGCACACCTGAGATGAGACCCAGGGATGATCTGTTGGCTTCAGTGACGTTGGAGGAGGATCTCCTCGAAATCCTCCCGAGATGTCGAACGTAGGAAGGTCTGAAGAAAGCAAAAACACTCGGGTCAGAAGCTCCGGGGGAAGTCTATGAATTGGCTTGAGCATGGCACGATAGTCTTTGATAACGCTGTCGACCCTCGATCTTTCCACTACCAGCAATTCTACCATCTCTTTCAACTGATTGATCTTGTTGTCGATCAGCGACATCTGTGCGAGACCCTCGAAAATGCCATTCTTGATCATCGTCTCATGTTCGATAGAAGGATACGCGTTTTTTGTAGAGTAGTGGGTGTATAGAGCTTCCGGTGGTCCTTGGATGCGGTTCTGTGAGGCCCAAACATCGAAGTTGCAGGGGCCTGTTAAGCTCTGAACTGCACGTTCTGAGCTGATCGGCGCATTGAACAGTGTCTGGGACATTTTTAAGGTCTTCTTATAGAATTCATATCCAGATCAACGCGTAAGTAAGAGGAAAGTTCGAAATATAAACCTACTTACCTATGGTAGTGGTGGTGTAAAGATAAGAGCCAGTACTACGAGCGCTTATTGAGCTGGGTAAACTCCCACGCAAATAAGTGCCACCACCGCTTCGTAGTTCTCTCGGCGCTTGTACAATCACCTGGATGTCGATGCAGGCCAGAACCGCTCAGAATAATGATCGATGCAAGGTCACAGAGAAAGTGAACGATTCTATATACAAGAGATTGGATGATACAGATAGAAGCTAGCCTCGGAGTACGTGTATACGCCAGACTAACATTGTCCTCGACCGCGCCATAAACGACTGATCCGGGCGGTCGTCACGAGTCCTGAGTGAGAAGGTGAGGTCAACAAACGTAGGACTATACAATGTGGAAACGCCTCACAATCGCCATTTTTTCTAATTCTCTCCTCATACTTCAACCTGAAGTCCCTCAACACGAAGCTGATCCAACCGTCCATCGTCGATTGGATTGTCCAGCTTTACGAAGCGGAGCCGCGAGTGAGACGTTCCCGCCGTAGTACCGGCGTCTCGCTCCGGCGAAACTCCCCACCTCGCCTCGAGAACATTGATGAGAGTCTCGGGAGTATACGTAGATGCGAAATCCTGGACGGGGAAGAAAGACAGAGTTTCTAGTTTCGGGATAAATGAAAAACCTTCGGTAGGTTCTTGGCGGAGGAGGGATATGTACTCGTCTGAGATCCCCCCAATCTGGGCCACCCCGAACGAGAGATTATTCAACGATACGAGCCGGGTAAGGGTAGTAGACAACTCGTTTGCCGGCATTTCGACCCTGTGGATTGACAGAGAGATTAACTTCTGTGGATTTGTGAGGAATGTCGAAAGGGTCGTATGGTCGGGTCCCGATGAGAAAATGGCAAGCTTCTCTAGCGAGGGAGCCTTTATAAAGGCCAGCACAACGTGAATTCCGCTCGTTACATCGATACTTTGCATATCCAACTCGACCAGGTGTCTCAAAGTCACCGTGTGCCGGGCGCTCGCAAATACCTGAGTGCCCAGCAAGAGTTTATAGTGGGCTATGGACTCGGAATGGAGTAATAGACGATACGACCTGAGGTTGGTGAGGAGCCTGAGTCCTAAATGCGATAGGGTGAGTATTCTGATTAGAATTTGATTTGGGATGCCCTCGAGTTCCGTGTCCTGCCAATAATGATGCGTAATCTGTTCGTGAGGCAGTTTGAGCTGATGGAAGAGCCATTCAGCGGCTGAGATCCTTCGATCAGCGGAAATGATGATACTTCGCAATTGGGGAGCAAATTCAAAACAGTCAAAGTCATTTGTAAGGATTGTGCCGATAAGCTTGATGTGAAGTGACTGTAAAGTATGAAGGTGGCCCGTGACAGAAGACATCCATGGTAAGAACAGGTCACCGTGCAACTCGATGCTCAAATGCCTCCAGCGAGGCGAGTTATAGCACAATAAAGAGAGGAATCGTTCGAGGGATGGGGAGTTCGGATCAGGAACCTCGACAGTGATATCGAGAGGGGTACTCGCACTACGTCGAAGCTGTAGTTGTAGACGGCGGTATCGTGCGAGTGAGACAGCCAGCGGCTGCTCTCCCTCACCACCGGAGGGGATTGTGAAAGAAATAAATGACCACAAGCTCGAAGTGTTCAGCGCCAGGTTGCGCCAGGACCGACAAACTTGGGACAGGACCCATGGATGCTTCGTCGGACTAAGGGATGTTGGAGGTCGTGGCCCACGGAACCCATCTGCATCCTCGACCGTGGGATTATCCACGGAAAGAGAGAAGATCCTCGTCAAGACTTCGGGTGGCAATCGAAAGACTGGACGGAGTATGGAGCGATATTTTGGGACGACCTCCTCTATTCGATCCCTTTCCTTCCCAAGCAAAACGATGATTTCGTTCAACCGGTCTATCTTGTTGCCTATTAGCGATATCTGTGCGACGGCCTCGACGATACCGGTTTTAACAGCCTTTTCCTCTTTTTCAGAGGGATATGCGTTAAATGCTGAGTACAATGAATAAAGTGCTTCTGGCGGCTCCTGAATTTTGTTCTGAGAGGCCGCAAGGTCGAAGTTGCAGTCTGGGCAGTGAGCTGAGGTCGGAGATGGTTGTTCTAAGCCAGCCGATGGAGATATCGGTTGTGGGGTTTTTATCGAGGGTTCTGGTGGTACTCCAGTGGTATGCGTTTCAGACATATCTATGACTCTGTTGTTATGGATTGATCTAAGCCTTTGAGGAAGTAGGGTCGAATTCTGGGCACAAAGCAACTCACGCGTGATGATGGTGGTTTCGGTTCAAGCTGTGACTGTTATGGGCGCTACTCTAGGTCATTCCCGTGACGTCTATGATGGGAGGGCCAGATCAACGCCACCGCGCCATTATGATTCCCCTTAACTATTTCCCCAAGTAAAGCATTTCGGAGTTTGAACGAGTGATAGTGAAGTTATGCAGGGCAGAAGGGCCTCATACGTGATCATTTGTCGAGTGGGTGGTGAGTAGACGACGAGTAGGCGTCGTTATGATGTTTCAGGGATCCCTTCCACCGACTTTAAACTCTGAGCTTGTATCGCTGTTTGACTCTCCATTCGAGCAAGACCTTGAGTAGAGTTGAAATCTTTCAACATCTCGGCTAAATGACCTCAATGTGGCTGTACGAACGCACAACAGGAACCCATGAATACGACCTTCACACTGGTATTGCGGTAGATATCAAATATGTAATAGGTCCTACGTGGATGGAGATGCCAGAAATCTGCTAGATTGCAGCCGAACTCTGTCAATACAAATCGGATAACGACACATAAACATGAATTGGGAACTTACCATATCATACGTGCGTTCAAGTCTCTCCCCATATCCCGACCTGAAGTCCCTCAACACGCAACTGATCCAAACGTTCGTCGTCCATCCCCTTGTCCAATTTGACGGACAGCAGCCGCGAAGTTGGTGTCGCCACTGAGTCACTCGCATATAGCTCCGTCAAAGCCTGCCGTCTCGCTTCTAGAACGTCTATGAGAGCCTCGGGGGTATATGTCGATGCGAAATCCCCGACGGGCAGGAGCGATAACCTCTCGAGCCTGGGTACCACCGAAAAACCGTTCTACGGGGCAATCTTCTGGCGGAAAAGAGACAGATACTCGTCCGATATCCCGCCCACTTGAGCTACACCGAAGGAAAGTTCCTTCAATGAAACGAGTGGAGCGAGGACAGCGGAGAACTCATTGACAGGCATTTCAACATTCTGGATGGTCAGCGAGACGAGTTTCTCCGGGTGTATGAAGAAGGCGGAGAGTGCCGTGCGGTCAGGACCCGATGAAAGAATCGCGAGCTTTCTGAGGAGGGGAGCCTTTATAAAGGGTAGAATGGCGTGCATCCCTGTTTGCACGTCGATTCCACGTAGCTCCAGTACATTGAGATGGCTCAACTTTATTGTCAAACGACCTTCGATGAAGGATCGAAGAGACTGCACTATGCTTATCTGAGCGATAGTCTCTGCATGGAAGTCAAATTGACAAGTTTTGACGTTACGAAGAAGGCTGAGGGTGCCTAGTGCGAATCTCAGGAGGCGGTAGTCGGGAGGTGGTAACACCAGGGTGTTCACCACGTTGTCTTGCCAGTGAAAACAGGTGATTTGACTGTACGGCAGCTTCAATTTTGAGAGAGACCAGTGTTGGTCTAAATTCTGACGCCCAGCTGATAGCGTGAGACTCCTCAACTGTGGGGCGAACTGGAAGGGGTCAAAGTCTTTGTTGCTATGCTGTCCAAGAAGCCGTATCTGCAGGGTTTCCAGCGCCTGGAGTCGACCTGAAATGGGGAACATCCACGGTAAAACGGTGTCGGGGTGTAATTCGATGCGCAAGTGCCTCCAGTTCGGCGAATGGTAACACAACTGCGAGAGAAAGCGCTCGATTGAGGTAGAGTTTGGATTGGGGGTCTTGGCGACGATACTGATGGGCTGGTTACTATTGCGCTGGAGTTGCAGCTGCAAACGATAGCACTGGGAGAGGCGTGCAACCATCGAGTTATCGCGTCGCTCGGAAGGAAAATCGAACGATACGAACGACCACAAGCTGGGGGAATTCAGCGCAAGTTTTCGCCACGATTGGCATACCTGGGACAAGACCCAAGGATGCCTTGATGGTTTCAACGACGTCGGAACGTCCTTCCCTCGAAAACCCTCGGATAGGCGGGCTATGGGAACGTCCGTGGAAAACGAGAAAATTCTCGATAGGAGCTCGGGTGGTAGTCGATGAATCGGCCGCAGCATGGAATAATATTGACCAACGACATCCTTTATCCTCGCACGTTCCTTCTCTAGCAGGGCTACGACGGCGTTCAGCCGTTCTATCTTGTCGCCTAGTAGCAAGACGTGTGCGAGTGCCTCAACAATACCCCTTTTGACAATCGCCTCGTCTTGCGTAGAAGGATATGTGTTGGTCCTCGAATAATGCGCATAAAGGTTTCCCGGTGGACCCTGAGTCTTGTTCTGAGATGAGCCGAAGTCGAAGTTGCAGTCAGAGCAGGGTGAGGGAACTGCCCGACTTGTTCCAGGGGTCGATGGTCCTGAGGTAGTAACGACCGAGTGAATTTCGTTCTCCATCCCGAAACTGATATGATAATGATTTGTGTTCAGAGCTTTTGGTCGAACGT
>JANHQD010001520.1:0-18559 GCA_024721195.1 Marasmius sp. AFHP31 | reverse complement strand
CGAAATGGAGTTGAACGACTATTTCTTCATCAACGGCCTAGCGCTCACAGACATGATCGAGTCGAGGTTCTACGTTGATCTCAGCTCACCCTACACGTCGCAGTGTAAATCGAGATCCACTTGCTGTGTGTCGGGTGACAGCTTGGATTCAGGTAGTTGTCAATAGCGCCAGACGCGCCGTCGCATTGGTATGCTCAGTGTTTAACTCTCTAATGTCATTAAGTGTAGTTGTATCTCGTTGAACAAGATTCAAATCAATCACATACCCATTAAAGAATAGCGTATTGGAGTGAAGTGAGCTAGAACCAAGGTTGTATTGAGTCGACATTGGTGAGATTGGGAGTTACCGAGGTGGCCAGACACTACTTTTCATTTTTTCAATACACCACATCGAAGGATTTCACTAATGAAATCATGCAGTGACCATCTGTACATAGATATTCATCTACCATGAATTTACGGGATTTATTGAAATGGTCGTAACATTCAGTATGTCGGACAGTCAAACTGAACGTCAATAAGCCTTAATGGGAGCGGACTGACTTGTATTCTAATATCTCCTTGAATATGGACAGATATATGATTATTGTATACCATCAAGTACCCAAGACCAGTAGGGTACCTGATTACATGCTCATATTACAGTTTAACGCGTATGTTTTCAGTATGTTCAAAATTCCGGCAAAGTCCGGTTTGCAGTACAGCAATGTACTAGTCTAGTGGTCCGCTCTAAAACATTCAGGCTTTCATTCTAGGCTTTCATAGCATGTGCAAGCAATCGAGAAGTTACCATTAACTGTGTTGAGATCGGTGTAACTACGAGAATACAATGAAAGTGGGTCGAAATCATCTCCGTCTGCAAGACGGCGTACTTGGAGCAGTAGCTCTCAATTGTTGAACATTGGTAAAATATGAAGGCGTTGAGAAAGAGGCGACGGCAACGTCAGATAACTTTGAGCGCCTTGACAGGAGTAGGTTAGTGAAAATTCGCGATTCGAAAGTAGATTTATCATACATACCTTGAAAGGAGGAACGAGCACCGGGGGAGGCCACAGCACTGCGTCCGATTGCGATAACTTCAGGTGCCAAATTTTTCTGGCACGGTAGGACTTGTATCAGTTCGTCTGAATGTCAATATCAAAGAATGTGTTTACTACGCATACCTCAGAAGGAGGTATCTGAGTTGAGTGAGCACCCGAACCAGCGAAGCAAAGCCCGTAGCACTGTAGTTACTCACGGAACGTTCGAGGGCCGAAGTTCAACTTCTGATATTTTTCGAGAGTGAAAGAGGATTTGTGAAGAGGTGACATTTACCGAGGACGGTCGCGGTATGGTATACCATATAGGGAAATCGAGGTTGCTCAGGCTGAGGTGACGAGGGCT
This sequence comes from Marasmius sp. AFHP31, assembly GCA_024721195.1. Classification (NCBI taxonomy): domain Eukaryota; kingdom Fungi; phylum Basidiomycota; class Agaricomycetes; order Agaricales; family Marasmiaceae; genus Marasmius; species Marasmius sp. AFHP31. Next base: position 17,176 of record JANHQD010001520.1, on the reverse strand, counting down.
TGAGGAGGTGACACATAAATGCATGATCGGTGGGTGCTCACCATGGACGGTTCACTAATTATTGGAGGCGCTAGACGAAGGTTGGTCTTTCATATTTCTGAGGCCAGGATTCCACTTTATTGTAACGAGGATGCTGGTGGAGGGTGTAGCTGAGGTGAATGTTGGTGCCGGTCGCCGGTGAGCATGCCATACTCTCCATGTACAAGCTTGAGCTTGAGCCTTGAACTGAAGCTGTAGACTGATTCGAGGTGACGTTCTGTGCCCTCGTTGGCCATTGAATCAATATTGGTCGCTCCAGGTACAATATCAGTTTTCAGCCTGAAGGGAGAGCTGGAAAAAGCACGCACCAAAATCTTATACGGATACCTCCCCTTATTTCCGGGCCTTCCCAGGTGTCTCAGAAGTTATTTGGTAGTCCATTCCTCAACCTGCGATGATTTTCTGTGGGTTTTCATCGATTTCGTCTATCCTCCAGAATACGGGCTGGACAAATTGGAGCTCTTGAGGCGTTGTTAGCACCTGGATACCCATCCGTACAGAAGAAAAAACACGAGAAAGGACTCGAGCCTAGCATCAAGAAGGATGGATCGGCGCGGTAAAACGAGCAGGATGTACTGTTCGATGTACTAATACCAACGGTGAGGTGGTGGTGGCCGGGAGCAGGGGAGCGGGTGCCTGGCGCCTCATCCGCGGAGGTGACCATTTAGGTGGGTTTCTCACGTACAAAGAACCCCACCTAAATGGTCACCTCAACCTGTCACAAGTGGTGCCTAAGGTGCTTTATCGATTTATCTTTTACCACTTCACTCCATCATCTCCTCCGACTGATGACAGCGATATGTACCCCTGCCTGAGCCATGGTTTTTAGTGGTATAGATGCGCCGTCTGTCACCTGGCAAGTCGCCCCGCCGCTCCTCGATAGAGCCTCCATAACATCTAGACCTTTCAGAATTTTCGATATTCTTTCTCTCGACAACTGAATGATCCACAGAGAATCCACCTTATAAAAGAGCATCTGATGGAACGCTCTCAAAAAAAGCTGGCAAATGGAGCGCACGACTGGATCCCACGCACTTCGAATACTTCTGCCAATTCTCAACGGTCCCTCGGTTCCAACTTCCTCGATTAATCTGTCTCTAGGTTTATACGCAAGAATCAGGCCGGGAGCTGTAGATATATTCTCGGTTTATTCCTTGGAAAGCGTCTCACAAAGTGATCCATATGACCTGTGGTCGGGCCTCACGTTGTCGCCAGCTTTCACGCGGCTCGCTTTGATTCAGCTGTCTACAATCACGCTAGCTCTTTTTTTTGGCTTCACCCGTCAAGATAGCCACAGGACTTCGGGTTTGTTAAGGTTTTATTCGGGGCTTTCAGAAGTCATGTTCTGTCGTTTTTACCGTAACTCCACGAACGTAGGCTTCAGATCTCAGCCCAAAGCTATTGAATTCTACAGATACGCTATGCTTACTGGCTCTCTCCAGCATTCTGGTTCACCTCGGGTTTCCGGTAGAATTCTTCTGGGCATGCTTCTCGACCGCCGCAATTATTTCCGTCATATTGAAGGTATCATAGATGTTTTCTTCTGGAACCGAGATCGAGAGGGAATGTGTATGAACTGCATCATACAGATCATTCGCCGACTTAGCTATGTCGCCTGGAGGCTACTCGGCGACAAGAGAGGAAACAGATCAGTGATGGTGGAGGTAAGCCCAATCATCAGAGGGGAGCTCACTTCCAATTGCTGGAGCAAATCGCGCAACATCTTCTCCATATGCCGCTTGGGAGACCACACGAAGACATGTTTCAATCGCCATCTGACAGGCCTTTTTACCATGTCGTCAACTTTGTCGAATACCCTGTTACAGTAGAGCTCAGAGCTCGAAGGCCATGCGTTGGAACATCAATCCTCACCTTTCGAACTCTGTCAGATTACTCCTGAATGCCCGGCGGAACCACATTGCCTTAGCAAAATCGTGTAAAAGATTGTCAGGTTGACCTGCGCCATCTGGATGAGTTGAGATGGGTCGTTGAAATTGACGTGTCCCAAACGCATAAAGAAACAAGTAGGCAGCTTGACAGGCTAAATTTGCGGCGTTGTGCGCCTGAGATCTCCATACGTGTTGTTGCTATGCAATCTCATGAGTGTAACATTCGATCGAACCGCGAAGGCCGAACCTTGGTTTTTCCATCCTCAATCTTTTTGAGCGTATCAATTGCTCTGGCCGCCAAGTTGGAGAAGAGTTTGCGATCTCTGGTATCTGGCCTCTGGAGCATTTCAAGTGCGTGTTTCCAATTGCGTTGGCTCATGGGCTCGGGATCGCCTGAGAGAGCAGACATAACTGTACGCGGGAGAATCGAGTAGTCTTGCGAAGAGCGCCTTTATATCCGGCATTGGTCCTTTGAACGAGCGTGGAAAAGCATCTGGGCGCCGATCCATCTTGTCAAAAGTCGGTGTAGAAGGTTTGATGTGGCGTAACAGCTGAGCAGTTGAATCAATTGTGGGAAGGGAATTAGAAGGAGTCGCGATTGAAGCCCAGTGAAGATGAACTCTCATGCATTAAGCGCGGGAGTCGTGCACATTGTCTGACAATGCCTGGCAATATGAAAAACCGAGACTTTTGTTCGCACTGCCAGCTATTTCCGGCCATTATGAACCAAAAGGAGCGGGCGACGGGGTCATTCTCGTGTAGTGCCGTATATTGCTTGAAATCCCACTGCACGCCCGTCACCGACAATTGGATATCATTACTCTTTATCAGACAGTATAGTGGGGGTCAAACCTCGCGGTTCAGGCGACAATTCAAGTTCCGCTTTGTGGTCGGTTCGCAATAGTGAACTGAGGGTGAGCCGGAAGCGCACTCTGCCAACCCTTCTCCCCCTTAGGCGATTCAGCTTTCTCCAATTCATTTTGATCCCTGAAGCAATGCAGTGAATCAAATCTTTGGAGGTTTGACCTCCCAAGTGACGGTCAGAGTTGGAATCAAGACAGCAATCAAGACACGAACTTTCCGGGTTGGTCCCGTTTTGATCCTCCTCCCCGTTGTCCGACGTTTCAAACGGTCTCATATTTCTTAATTACTTACTCCATCTGCTATGTAAGTCGTCGGTAGCGCCGCCCTCTTGGGATTTTCGATGTTCTATTCTTTGTTGCGGGGTATTTTTCACGGATTCAATTCACCTTCAGTGACTGCTGAGCTCCCCCAATATGATAAGTAGGAGGTATAGGAAATGCTAGTGGACACTTGTTAGTATTCTCATAATTTATCTAGTTCTATGGAAAATGAATCAGTTGGTAAAGAGTCGAACAGAGCAAAACTCGATCCTCAAACAACTTTTGGTTGCGATTAAGATCTAAGAGACGATCGAATATTAATTGCCTTTTTGAACGGTTATTTAATCGTCGACTTGATCACAATTTGATTCTCAACTCCGACCGCTACTACTATAGTACAACAGCGGTACTAGACTACGTGGATGGTAGGAACATGTATGAACACTGAACAGTGATCCCAGTGGGTTCAGTCGCGTGAAAACGCATAATGGGCAGGGTCCAAATGCTCACACACCACCTTCGCTGATCAAAGGCTGAGGCTGCGACGGCTTATACATAATCCACTCTACTGCCATCCGCAGTCGAGTTTTCTTTTATGCCGCAAGCACGAAGTCGCACAAGAGGAGAGAAAAATGTGGGCGATGCGACGGAGTAGAACCAGTTGAGATTGATTATCAGGACGATGCCATGACCTGAGAGACAAGATACGCCCTGTCTGGATGCTGGCTCGCCGACCCTTACTTCCTTGTGGACTTGCCAAACGACAGTCTCTCAGTTGGTAATCAGGTCCTTCAGTAGATTCTGGGATATACTCGGTATAACATTAGTTTACGTAAATAGATACTATAGGATATCGTCAGGTCGTTCCACCCAATCAATTGTGCCCCGGACGGGAGACTTGCTAGTGTTAGACATTTTACGTCATTGGTCAATCTTCGTGGCCCAGTGGCGGTGATTCGGGCATGATACCTTGGCTTTCTTGAACTGGCGATGGCATCGGACTGAGGTGGTCACTTTAGAGCGCGTATGCCATGGAAGTAGGTCCGATACGCACCTCTTCACGTAGTCTTGAAGAAATTGTATCCATTTACTTGTCTCGCTAGGACATCTCCGCCAAATGCAGAACCACTTTCTACCGTGAAGCGTCTCACTATACTGGTGTACTTTCTCAATCGTCCTATATACGGTTGTCAACAGGATACTGAAAACAATGCAGGAACCGATACGTACATATGCAACATGATTAGTGTGGTTAGTTCGTCGGGCGAATCTCCGGCCTTGGCCTTATAAACTGCCCGTAGGATACAAAGATATGCGGCTTTGGAACAGCGGTCAAGGAGCTTCTTTAGCTCTGGTGTATCCTAGTGGCTCTAGTAAGAAGCTGAAGACTCAGTTGTCCTTGGGTTCTTGTACTCACTTCATTTACAAGATTCCGGTTGATATCGAGGATCCACTGTAAAACTTCGCGCTCGCGCCAATAACCATCGTTCAAGAACATTATTTGCTCATTGAAGTCATGCAGACTATCGACCGGAGTAGCGTCCATCCCTGACTGACTTGAAGTTGCAATCGAGGTATTGTTATTGAGGTGGCAGTCTCTTCCCGCCGCCATGAAATGCCCGTTCATGATTTGAAATTGATTCGCGTTCGAGAAGAAGGTAGGATTTTGGGGAGCTGCTGAGTTTGCCATTTCTGAGATGTATCCTGCTGAGGTGAAAGCTATAAAGCTCAAGCGATGCTGATACCTGCGCAAGGCTTCATGAGCTCCGCACCTAGGGACGAGCTACATCAGGAAAAGAACACTTGTATAAGGTGATCAAGTGGCGTATCAGCACGCATAACTTTGGGTTCGAACTTTGAGGCCTTGAGGAGCGCACCAGACCAGCACATTCGTATTGAGCCCGATAAATGATACCGAACCGCTCGGAAGGGACTACCCTCGAGACGGCTCCTAGATCTTTACATTCCATTGAGCGAGCCACTTCGCCACACAAAGACTGGACCGATAGCAAAAAGTCGCTAATGTGAGAGCGAAAGAGAGGGAGGGGGTCGACTCTGTGAGATGAAAACGTTCACTGGCAATGTTCCATCGAAACCCTGACTTCGGTATGTCACTATTCATTCTTTCGAGGACATGGTTCGAGAAGTACCGATCAGAGCAGCGGTAAAGTAGATGTACGCGACTCTGCATCTTCGCAGTAGTCAACTGATCCCACCAGCATCTTGATATATGTTCTGGTTAGAGGTCTATACATACAATGGGTCAACGCGGAAGGGAGGACAAGTGTTGCCAGAGCCTGGGAGACACTGCTTTGGGACGAGAAGTCAAATTTTGGGACCTGAGTGCCTGGTGTTAGCGAACATGAGCTCTGAATATATGAAGCGTAGAGCTGAATCTTTCGTGTCGGCACTGGTCGACACTGACAGTGAAAAAAAGAGCTGAGGTACACGTGATTTAGCGCGTTGTGGTTTGTCGTGGTCCGTGCGCAACTTCGAGTTTTCGAACTCCGCATGAATATGACCACAAAGCCGCCACGGCGTCAAATTTTCAAGAACGATTGCCGAGTTCCGGTTTCCGATACGCAGGTCATACAGTAGCGGCAAAGTTTGATGCCCCGCGCTTTAGCCCCGAGGGAGGTTTTCCCACTTCGACCAAGGCTCTATCGATGGGGAAAAGGTATTCTTATGTCACCCCAGCAGAAGTTTTGTGCAGAATGCAATTGAGGAGATGTAGGAGATAGGTAGGAGATAGGTCAAAAGCATGGTAGTGCAAAGCCTTCCCCCGCCTTCGGAGCCATTTTCCTTGTTTGGGAGCGATCGATTTTTGCTATACGGAGAGCCATGCAGGGTGGATGTACGTACATCTGTGAGGCACAGTGACTAGTGACTCCCCACTGACACTGATCAGCGTTAGTCGAATAATGAATTCAGCAGCCTTGCTGGTGCAAGGTGTTAGACAACCCATGTTTAGTCCTAAAGTTCGCCCCTTATGCTATACGCCCTTCGCCGGTCCACAATAAAATCATGGCTCTTGTAAATGACCCGACTATCTGAATGCCCGAACATCTATCCATGACTGATGACTCACAACTTTCCGATGTCATCCAGACAATCCAAGAAACAAGTTCAAACTCATTGGAAAACGAGGGGCTGAGGTCGGTTGCCACCATAGCTCTCCATATCTGGAAGTTTAGCGACGTGCGTTGTTCCGCTATGTTGCCAAAGGTCCATTCCAACAATCCCTACAGGTCCCGAAGTTCAAATTACTATGCGAGACCTCTTGTGACACCGCATATTCCGCCATCTATTATACCGGCAAGGAAACTGAATCTTCATCTGAGGTCTCACCCGCAACTCAGACGAAACTCGACGAATTGAAGCGGTAAGATGATTGCTTTTTTCCGGCTATACCAGACTGAAAGGCGAGATCTTAGCATACTCGAGGAAATACTGATATTCTGCCGCTCTGTCAGGTCGAGGAATTGGTTAGTAGCCATAGTATTCCGGGCTATGGGTTCTCGGGACAAGAAGAAGATCAAAGGATTCCGAGTTCGTCTGAAGACGATGATTACGAAGGACTTTGTCCCGGAAGTTCGTACCGCTCACTTACTCGATCCCGCACTGGTACTGAGCATTTTGTGTAGGACTGGAAACCTCTCAGCATTAGGGATCAGGTTGAGAGTGCTATCCGCCGGGCACGGGAATCAGAAGCGACGCCCGCGGACCCTGACCTCTGACTTCCAAACTCTGAAATTCGAGCCATCTACCGAAAGCATGTATTATCATAATCACAATGTTATTTATGATCGTGTCTCTAACTCGGTGTGCTACCCATGCTCCGTCCATATCAGCAGTCATTCTGTCACATATCATATATAAAACATGACATTTTCCATATCAGAATGAACCTATACGATCAAGAATGAGTTCTCGACGGGTATTCGACAGGTAATACACATGTGACGACTTACCCCCTTGCCCCAAGCCTTCTTTGCGTCTTGAAATACCTTCCGCTGCGCAGCGTCCTTACTATCCGTTTTACCCTTCGTGTTCGCAATACTTCCCTTTTCAGATTGAGATTCATTCCCAACGAGGAACTCGTTCAGATAGCACCGACCACGCTCACATGCCAGATCAGCGTAGTAGGCTGGGGGCATGAGACTGACGGCTCTCGTGGCCCGAGCATATAGATAACTCGCAGTATTCGTCCCTTGCTGAATTTCGTCGGCCGTGAATCGAGTTTCATCGTAGATCACGACGTAGTGAGTGGATTTTACGGTTCCTTGAATGCCAGCGTGGGCTTGGAGGTAGAAGTCGAAGTCGAATCTACAGTACCCGATCGCATGGCCAAGGGGGTAAGCCATGAGTTAAACGCTCACATACATGCAAACTTACATCCCGGTGATCCCTTTATCGACCACGGTCCCAGGGCGCGTGTTGCCTGTCCTCGGAGCCGCGTTTTTGGGGTCAGTCGCATACATTCTGTATGTCACGAAAACGTGAGTACAGGGGGGCTAAAGTGAGTTAAGAGAGCGAATGCGAACCTTGCGTGGTGACGTTTACCACAGACAATTATAGATACAATCGGTCGATACGGCGCCTTCCGCTGGGCAGTGTTGAAGTGGTTGAACGCCTTGAGAAGATCTGGCAGTTCGTCCTTGATTACGATCTTGTACTGGCCCTGTGCCTGAGCGTAAGCAAACGAGCACGAGAACTCGTGTAGTTTTACTGACCTCGGACACTCCATCTCGAAATACGAAAATTCTCTCTGGGAGAGTCCCGTTCTTCTCTTTATAGGCTTGGAGACGCTGAACCATCATAGGCTCGAGCAGATCAGAAACCATCTGTACGTTTGTGACAGGGTGAATGTTCTCTTTTCAGCTCTACGGCGGCCGTTGCAAGACTTACCTCCTTGATATCATGGGTTTGTTGAATTCGGAGACTTGCCGGGTATTGAATAAACTCATCGTCAATGCTAGCTACTACAGCAGCAATCGAAGGAGCACCAGGTTTGCTTCCAGGACCGCGATGTGTCACGTCGATCCCCACTAACATCGTCTTCTTCTTCAACAACCACTGCATGGCCTCCTTATCGAGCTACAACGCGATGAGGAGTATAAATTACATTAGCTGCAACAGTGGAGGATGACGGACGAGTTCGTACCTGATGATTGACGCCTCCGAGCTTGGTGTTCACCTTGAGAGCGACGTTCGAGAGATATTGGTCATCGAGACGCCCATTATCCTTGACCCTCATGGCTTTCGAAACTTGAACGCAAATAGTGTTCACGCCCAGCTCCGTATCTCCGATTGTCTGATGAATATACCAGTAAGCGCACGGTACCAAACCGGAAGCTGAAAGTACACACCTTAATCCCCGCATAGATAAAATTATCCGTATGAGCCAGTAGAACGAGGATAAAATCCGGCTTCTGCGACCCTCCCGGTGCGTCATACTTTGTAATCTCTCTCATCTTCCTTCGAACCAACTCTATCGCCCTCTTACGATTCGGGTCCGCTGCCGTGTCTGGAGGGAAAGCATCCGTAAAGAACACTTCCGGCCCCGCCTGCACCCTCATCCCACACGCCTGGAGCTTCCTCTGAAACTCTGACGCGAGATTGTCAACACGCGCTCGATCATCAGGACCGCGAACGGTGTGACGCATGTTCCAATCCTGTACGACCATGATACACCACGAATTGACCTGTGCTGGTCGATGGAATTTGGCATTGACGATGTTCCACTTGCCATCGTTGGCGTTCAACGTCTGTTGTCCACCATAGACGACTTTGGGTGGGGGGAGCTCGCGAGCGGGGATGACGGCCATTTCGTTGGAGACGGTGAGGCCAAAGTTTTTGAGGTTGCTGTGTGGAGGGGTTAAACCGAGTCTGTTGAAGCCGTCGCCGACGATGAGTTCGGCGTTGTCTTTGGGGTTTCTACAGGCTACTTTGATCATCTGTTGCGTCATGGTGGGGGTGAGGAACCCTCGGTAGGGTTGGCCAGGTTCGATTGTGCAGACTTCGGCGGGAAGGTAGACGGGTGTTTTGGAGCGATTGGCACGGACGTCAACTACTGGGAGATCGTTGGCGTGCTCGAGTCGGATATTATATTCTGCACCAAAGAAGATGCAAATGAGCGTCTGACGACGGGAGCCCATGAATAGCGGTTTGACTTACTCCTCAAGAAGTAATTCTCGACGGAGATTTTCCCATATCCCTCGGGAGTAATTAAGACGTTCCTTGCAGACCTCGTCACAACGTCGAATACCTTGTATCGTCGCTTGTACCCGAGATACGTAGTGGTGACCTTCAACGTGTTCTTGATATGATCGGGGAGGGAGGGGATAGCACCTTGCCCCCGCGTACCAAAACTCTGCAACGCCTCCACTAATGTCCCGGGGAGACTTAAGAAGGGTGCTACACATGCATTCCTAGGGATAAATAGTCAGTTACTTAGGATGAGCTGGACGAAAGAAGTAGAAAGAAGACGCACACATTCACCATCAGTTCCTTATAAACCGGCCGCACGGACGCGAAGTAACCCTGTACGGCGATGACTCCTGGTCCTAGTAGAGGCGGTTGTTGGTTGGCGAAGGGGAAGAAATACTTTCCAGACCCGTAGTTGCCGTCGTCTTGTCGACCGACACGCACTCCGGTGCGATTGGCGTGGTCCGAGAGTACGAGGTTCAAGGCTGAGACGAGAGGTGCTGGATCGTAGTCACGATATTGAGGTTGACCTGTCATATACCTAAGGCAGGCTTGTCAAAAAGAAAGAAAACGAAAATCGAGACTCAAATGAAAGTACTCACTGTGTGAGCTCGCTCGTATCCAAGACACGTTCAAAGACGAGCGAAACCGAATAAGAGTCAGCTTTGGCTTTAGGGTCCTGCTCTTCCTCCCGTTTCAGCTTCAGCTGGATCTTGAGCGACGATTCTGGCAACTGTACGGACGAAACAAGCCTCGAGCTCTGGTCGTGTGCAATATGATGCTGTATAGCTCGTCCCTGTTTGCTCTCTTCCAGAACTATGAACAAACGAGCTCTATCCTCCCGCTTCTCGATCTTGGGAGAGATATCCACTCGATAATCGTACACCCGCAAGTCCTTCGGAACTCGTACGGGGAAGAAGTTTGCCCGAACGGTGATTTTGTTGCCGAGCGTTCCATAACCTGGTCGGAGGGGTCGACTGGGATCGATAGAAAGACCTTTGAGCGATACGATGAGTGTGTTTAGGTCGTCTTCTTTCAGTCGAGCGTCGATTTGGGGTCGTGTGCCGTCTTTGAAGATAGGAGGAGGCCCTCCGCGCATGGGAGGTCCTCCCCTGCCTCTTCCGCTTCCGCCTCCACCTCCGTAGTCACCACGACCTCTAAATCCTCCTCCTCCTCCGCGACCACCACCACCGCCACCACCACTTTGACTGCTAAAGTCCCCTCTGCCCCGACCTCGTCCACGAAATTCGCCGCTTCCTGAGGCTCCACTGGTGTTTCCACCGCGATTGCTGTCACCTCGACCTTTGCCACCGCCCCGTTGACCACCTCCTCCTCTCTGACCACCATCTCCTTGACCGCCTCCTCCTCTTTGACCTCCTCCTCTTTGACCTCCACGTTGATTGCCTCGATTTGACATGGTAGTTGTTGGTTAACGTTGAGCTTTGCCTTATTGTGTCATGGTCAAAGCTGCGGGTCTTGGGAGTAGTCGGAGCTGAGTCACAAGACGGGTGATCTAAGCTCGTAATAACTTTAAGGTTCCGAGGTTCCGAATCGAATCCTAGTATCCCACGTTAAGTCTATTCTGATTCATGTGCGGTGACTCTGAGCGAGAATCGGAGGGCGGGTATCATGGGATTCAGAGAAGAGGCCGTAATGACCGTAATCGTGTGGCTTGGACTCACGGAGGGTTTTGCTGTGCAATGGGTTGAGTGGCTTGAGTGTTTAGAGTTGCTACAGAGCGTTGGAGTTTTGGTGCTCGCCATCTGGAAGATCTGGGAAGGTCCAGAGGATACAAAACGCTGTTCGTATCGGTATGAGTGTCAAACTATATTCCGAGCATTGGTGTAGGCTTATCCCTACTTACCTTCCCACTGTGAGGTGAATAGGAAGACCAGTACATTCACATTCCGGTGATCGGGAGACCAGTCTCAACGAGCTGCAAAAAGGAAGGTAGGCCCTGGTATAATCCTGATTTCCCTCTAGGGATGAGGGTACGACGAGCCTCGAAGGCTATCGATGGCGACTGGTCTCGCCAGAGCTCTGCAGAACGCGCTAAATGATAGAGCCGTCACAGGAATGTCGAGACGGAGTATTTTGGCTCCTACCTTAAAGCACTCGTTACTTCCAAGCCTCAGGATGTTGGTCCGAGTCGCCAGGGAGATCAATCCAAGGAGCTAAGCGCCCAGTGGGTACCGCGCAAATATCCAAGCGGAGCTTAAATCGTCACGCACACGTTTGGTCACAGCACACGGCTCGGTGTGACCCATCGCTTCTTCCCGACCTCCACTTGCTCGCTGTGCTGGGCAGGTCCAAGCTGCGTATACGAGGTACGTATCGTATCGAAAAGCTTTGAATGACTGGGCTGACTTCCTTATGCGCTTTGATCACACCCTCTAGGTCGCTACGGAACAAGAAAAATGTCAGAATCGAGCTCTACGATACTGTGCTCGAGTCCCCAAGACTCGTTGAAGCGGAAGAGAGACGACGAGGACGTGGTTATGGAAGAGAATATGTCTGTCTCGTTGCCGCTGACCGAGCTCTCGTCATCGCCCCCGAAGCTCTCACAACCCTTCTCGTCGTCACCCCTTGCACCCTTACCGCCAGCTGTCCTTCTCATCTCTCTTCCTGGAATGTTGCTGCATCCTCCTAATCATCCGATGCATGCACATTCTCTATGTGTCTCTTTGCTTGCAGTACGGCGCTGCCTTCGAACTCCTGGTCTCAGTCCAGAGATAGAGTGTCGCGCATGGACGGCCATCGCAGAGCTTGGGATGAACGTTTTGGAAGGAGGTTTTAGTCACGATGAAGAGCATATATGGGCTCATGGTGTGGAGAACGAGGTTGAGGAAGCGACGAGCAAGGGTCTTCTCATCGCTCAAAAGGTGAGCATCCCATTTTCGGCTTTTTTCTTGACGGGGCCATCACTGACTAGATACCATTAGCATCCAACACTACGCTCCTATCGCTCTCAACTGACTTTTTTAGCTGCTCAGCTAGCAGTCTGGCAGAAGAACGTCAAATTTGCACAGACTCTACTCCGAAGACACATCACTACTTTCTTACCCGCCGACCCACCTCACCTCGTCTATACCGCCCATCTGAAGTACATAACAAGTCTGATGATCTCACCAACGTCGACATCGGCCTCTCTGTCATCTCTGCCGGCCTCTCCTCGTCCACAAGATGCCAGATCCGCTCTCACAGCTATCCAGAACATGCAGAACCTAGCGGTCAAGAGCTCTCACACACAAGTTGACCTCCTCACCCGGGTACTTCGTCTACGCCTGCTCGTGTCCGCTGGACAATGGGACCAAGTCGAGGAAGCTCTCACATCCGCCGAGGAATACCTCGGGATCGACTACCCCAACGAGAAGCTCCAACCAAACACACCCTCCCGTGGTGCTCTCCGTCTCGCCGACCTCAACACACCCCAACCCCAACGTACCGCGACCTCCCCATCCACACCCAAGCTCTGCGACGGTATTAACCAGTCACCCTCGACTTTTGGAGGAGGACCGGAGGCGACGACTACTGGTACTACACCTCACAAGACGTTCTCTGACCCGTTCTCCACCTCCATGGCCGTCCACACTCTCATCATAGGGGTCGTTTTCTACACCTACGTCGGCCGTGCTGTCGATAGCTCGACTCGACTATCACATCTCCACTCGATCCTCGACAGCGGAGTGCTCAAGTTCCCTGCCGAGGAGAGCTATCGATCCCTAGCGAGCGGGATCGTCGAGGTTCCTTTCCCTAAGCAAAAGAACCCGATGCCGATGTACATCCAGGTTACGCATCCTAGGATTCTTTACGTTCTCGCGTACTTGGTGAGCGCGGTGGCGAAGAAGGATCCGGTTGGGAGGAAACCGAAGAGGAAGATTTTTTCGACGCAGGGGTTGGCGACGTGGGAGAAGGAGGTTAAGAGGGAGTTGAAGTGTACGTTTGGCTCTCCTCTCTCTCCCCTCTCTCCTTTTTTGCGGGAGTTTTATGTTGACTTGTTTCTCGTGTGTTTTTTTCAGTACCCGTTTGGGCGACTGTGGCGGATGCGGAACATATTGATGATAGGATGGCGAAGATCAAGGGGGATCTTATGTGTGAGCTCATTGGGGTATGTTGGAGGGTCGTTCGGTTCTGGTTTGGATTTTTTTGACGTTTTTCTGGGTTTTTTCTTTAGGTGTCTATCATGCGGTCGGAGCTTGACTCTGCGGAAAAGGTACGTTCTCTTACCATCGTCCGTCCCGTCCCATCCGTCCTCATTCCAAGTTCTCGACAGACCCTATCCCTCCTCATCGCACACCTGAGGACACACGGGTTATTCGATACCTTCGCAGCACGCGTCACGCTTCATCATGCCCATCTAGCGCAGACGAAGGGAGATTTCAAGCGGGCGATGAGGTGTTACAAAGTCGCTGCGCGTGTAGGGGAGGAGATGTGTGATGATTTCGCGAGGTTGTCTGCGAAAGCTGGTTTGGTCACGTTGAGGATTGGGATTCTTAGGATGAGAGAGATGAGGAGTGATGAAACGGAGATGGAGGTTGATGGAGAGGAGAAGAAGAAGGAAGACGAGTGCGATGAGGGTGATGATGACTGGAGCTGGGAGGACGTTGAGAGGATGGGCGTTGAAGTGGCTGATGCTTGTAAAGGCATGGGTGGGACGATGTGGATTGTTGGACGGATTATCGAAGCGTGTTTGAGTGATGAGATACTCAAGGCTAAGTAAGTGCCCCCTCTCCGCGAACCCCCTCCATAGACTCCCCGCTGACTTTTATATCAACCTTCCCTCCCGTTGTCAGACAAGACCTGAGAACCGGTCTGAACTTTGCCTCGTCCGCCGGGGACAATCACATACGCGCATTGATTCTCGCCCTCATCGCGTCGCACTTTTTCCACACCTCAGCCGACGATTCCCTGGAGATGCTCACCATGTGCGGGAACCTCGCTGCTGGGTTCGGTGCTGTGCCTGGTGGGGGTAAGGTTTCTTCTAGACGGAGTTCGATGACGAATTCTTCGGAGGAGAAGAAACCTGTGGATGGGCTTGGGAATGTCTCGTTGAGGATGTGGGTTGGGGAGAGGAGTTTGGGTGGGTTTTCTCCTTCGTTTGATAGTCTTTTCCGTTGTTCATTGATTTTTTCCTTGTAGATATACATCGGCGCACGGGGAATACCCGTACTGCGAGGAAACAAGAGACGGCGAATGCAGCGTTGAGGGAGGCTGTCGCTGCTCATGCTGCTGCTGCTGGGTCGACCTAATTGTTTTCGTTCCATCCACCCACATCGTTATCTTCCGTATGCTCGTGCAAGGTTATTCCTCCACCCCACCCCAACCTTTCCTCTTTTCTTTGCCGCTTTTTTCTGGTCGCTTCATTTCATCGCAATTTGCATCTCACCCCGTCTGACCTCCACAATCATGGACCGCTTCTGCACAAATTCACTGTATTACTATCGCATCGCTGCTATCAAAGGCTTTCGTTCATCGCACTCATGGGCCTTCTAGACCGCTGTGTATAGATTTCAACCCTCCAACTGCTTTCGTACAACTAGTACTATTATTCGTATGTATACTTCTGTACCATGCTCAGCTTCGTAGTCTAGTAACAAGCTTCTTCCCAAACGGAAAGCATCTCACCTTAGCCTGGTCGCTACAATGTTGTTCATATCCAAATTTCTGCATCGTGCACGGAGCTCTTCGACCAGAAATCTTTGTATATTGATGTTAGGGTGAAAAAATGTCACTACTCTGCGACGCGTCTGTGGCGTGAGACAAATCGATTTACAAAAGGTACGAGCTAGCAAAATTTGAAATATGTGAATAAGGGGTTCACCATAGACCACCACTCGTCAGTACTTCAGTTACGACCATGTCATAGTGTCGCTATTCATACAGGGGCAATGACGGTCGTCGATAGTAAAAGGCCCCAGTAACAGGGATATCTACAAATTGTTCCATCGAGAAGACGGCATTAGCGAAGGGCAGTGACAGCCAACCAGGAGGAGGCAGTTGGAACAGAGTTGGTTCGGAAGCAACACAAAGGGGAATAATTCAGTACCAAATTGCGGACGTTCCTCCGGATATTCGGATATTCAACGGCATTATCATAAAATCAGGCCGGCACTACTTGTGCCTCGGCACATCTCCTCCTGGTTCCTTCCGATGCCCTCAAGCTGTCTCGCAACCGCATCCTGTAGGCTGGGGATGTCCACTGGACTTGTCAGTAAGAAGACATAACAGACACAATAGAGCTCCCTCTCACTTTCAACAATATCGCCTCAACATCCAGTCGACCACTTTCTCGTCATCGTAGTAGTCATCGGGTTCGTTCATAGTGTAGAAAGTCCTGACTTCAAACGGCGCTCGAATAACCGATAAACGTTCCTGTCTATTACACCTCCCAAAGGCCTCTCGGGGCCTTGCCAAATGCGCGTCGCTCTCAGCCTCATCGAGCACACGCGAGAAGGGGACGACTAGATCGACCAAAACACAGGCGAATCTTTCGGATGCGAGCAGAACATCAATTAGATCCCAATGCTTCAGATCTCCCCTGGTGGAGAAGCCGGCCTCAGAGATGTTGATAATTAT
The DNA here is from genome assembly GCA_024721195.1 of Marasmius sp. AFHP31. Classification (NCBI taxonomy): domain Eukaryota; kingdom Fungi; phylum Basidiomycota; class Agaricomycetes; order Agaricales; family Marasmiaceae; genus Marasmius; species Marasmius sp. AFHP31. The sequence goes on along the minus strand of JANHQD010001520.1, from coordinate 1,341 downwards.
CCGGTGAAGGTGAGGTGAAGCTAGAGTATGAAGCTAGAGTATCAAACATATTTGAGAGCATTTGGAGGATTGCGGCAGTTCTGATACCCTGTGAAGATTCCGAGTTGTCCGAGTTGAGCATGCTGATGTCCACGTTTCGAATGCTGATGAATAGTTGCTCCAAGGATTTGGCTGAAGAGAGATCGAAGGCTGCTTTGAAGAAGCGGGAATGAGTCTCTGTATCGATAGCCATGACTGGGGAAGGGGAAAGGAAAGGAAGAATGCGCACCTTTGATAGTATCGCTGCTGTACCGCCTGTCGAACCCAAGATGCAGGCATCGTATCTGACGGCATCGAGTCAGGCAAGGTTCGATATCCGGGTTGCCTCCGTCAATGCTGAGAGAGATCTTGTGGATAGAGAGGTTTAAGAGTTCTTCAGGGCACCGAGAACGCAGCCAAGCATGAAATGTTCGCGCTCCGCCCCCTTTTGTACCGTCACCCACTCCTCCTATCCACAACGTTTTCAAGGTCGGCGGAAAGGTGTAAGACATGGACAGACTGTCCGCAGAGGGATGGCTGTTTTCATAGCACCCGCTGAACATCGCGAGATCCTCCAAACGGGGAAACGAACAGAACAAGGACACCAATGGGAGTACGCACTCGGCATGCATGACCAATACGAGCTTGCGAGCATGCCCAAACACACCTACAAGTGCCTGCCAGGCGGAGAGGTCTCACAACACTGTATGTAGTAACATCCTCTGTCTCATTCCAGTATCACTATCAATGTCCCTGCTTTTTACACGCATCTATGGGTGACCTTCTGCACAGCTCCAGCGGAACTATGACGACCTGACCAGCACCTTGTGGCACTGGCAGGTACGCGCTAGTATTATAGATATTTACCAGTGTCTGTAGAGTCTCTATAAGAATAATAACACATGATTAACGTGTGAGCACATACCGTTATAATAAGTAGCGTTAGCGAGGGTGTAACAAGACACCATTAGACTGATCGCGTCTGAAAAGGGTATCGTTAGATGCTGACAAGGCCTCGTTAGATTGATCTTACCTCGCGAGAGGGTGGCTAGGCGCTGGTGAGACAACGTTAGAACAATGAAGAATCACCATAGGAGACCAGAATTGCCGTGTTCTCACCAGCGGCTTATGAGACTGAGCTCGTTTTGACATGGTCTTATCAGACCACGATCAGCCGCTGGTCAGAGCGCCCAAGAATGATGTCACTTCGTCAGGGCAGATCAGACTGTCAGGCACGCGAATTCTTGCGGGATCTACCGACGGACCGGACTCCCCGGCTAAGTTGTGGGTCCCAGCGGGTCCTAGGTTCGCCAAGAGCGAATA
>JANHQD010001518.1:0-30369 GCA_024721195.1 Marasmius sp. AFHP31 | reverse complement strand
AGATTGATCATGATGGCGCTGCCTCTCGATTCTTCTGCGAGAACAAACACACGCCGGGCTCACCGACGCAGTAAGTCCACGGGCGCCCCAAAACAGTTCGAAGTATCAGAATCGACGTGGTCCAAACTTATCTCGCCAACCGCATGTAGTCCTGTCCCCCGGATCAGGCTGGATCGAAGGTACATAGAATTCTCTTGACACTTCGAACCTTTTCTTTGTGTGATCGACCTGCGTCGTTCAACAAACCTTGATCAAGGGAACAAGATGATCTTTTGTAACGGGTTCGTCTAGAACGACTATTCGTCAACTAGGTGATGCACTGGCAGTGATGTATGACACATTGCAGTGGTATCCGATTCCTCAGGCCAGCTCAGGCGTTCACTCTTCCGACTTAACTTCGTATCACTGTTCCGAGTCTGCGCCTGTTACCCTCTAAATTCCTTCATTTGTTGGCTCGGAGGTCGATTGAAAACCCCATTGGATACCTGAGGGAGTCAGGCGGAGTTCTGCGGGATGGAATAATGGAATAAAGTTCGTGCTTACTAGGCTCCTTCGCGTTCGTCATGATATTCGCAATAAAGTACGAATCAGAGCGATTCCTGCTTTGTGCGAACTCTCTTCAGTGGCAGGCACCGAGAGCCGCCACTGAGAATGTGTCCTTCGCCGAACACCTCGTGATCGATATCTTTTGTGTTGTGAGCGCCCATTGTCGCCAGGCCTAGCAAAGGAAAACAAAACAAAATAAATAAATAAGCCGAGTACACAAAGGATCGTCTCCCTTTGAGACGACCCTTGTTCACTGGCCGTTCACTGGCTGTTCACAAGGCTCGTTCACAGGGCGTGAACGGCCTCTCGTTCACACGCATCCTGCCTCCGGTGAAAGGACGGTACAAAAGCCGCCTACAACTCGTATATCTTCCAATAAATCTTCATCTTGAATAACTTTCGATTTCTTGAATCTTTAACCATGTCTGGTACGCCCTCGGTTCTTCCTGCTCGATGTTTCTGCTCATCACGGTCGTCTCGCTTCTGCAGGGACATCAAACGTTGCACTCTTGAACAATTGTAGCATCTCCTGCCTACCTCTTCGATGTTGGCACTAATGCTGATGGCTTGAGCTCTCAGACTTTCAGACCAAAGGCTGGGACACCGCCGCTATTAGTTACGAGGAGGCCTTCCTGGGTCCGACGGACAAGGCGCTATGGACCGTTCGGTGCAACGGTATGTGTTTTCTGCGTCACTCACATACATGCGAACGATATCTAACCTTATCTACACAGTCGACGGTCAGCTCAGAGGAACTGGGGTCGACCGCACCAGAGCAGGAGCAAAAGATGCGGCAGCGAAGGAAGCCTTGAACGTGAGTCCCCGTCCCGGCCTAAGTGTTGAGGGGCTTGGTGTAACTTTGTGGTTCTGTGCGTCAATACTCAATGCTCCTACACATCCTCTAGTTCTTTGCCGGGTGAACCCTGGTTCTTGAGTCGGAAAGTTCGATATAGCCACTATAGCACTACAGCTAATTAAGAATCCCTAGGATATTTTCGCGTAACTCCAGGAACTTGATCTGTTTATATGCCAAATAATATCACGTGTAGATAATCTCGATTTGGAATTTCTATCAAAAATACTGACTGTCGCCCCTTCAACCGTTCATATTCATAGTGAACCGTTACTCGACACAATGGTCTACAGGTACTTGGATTCACGCACCATTCAACGCTGATCCCACGTAGTGAAGGCAACTGAAGTAATAACGAAGAGGTACTTGTGGGCGAGAGGTGAAAAGAGAGAAAAAATTACAAATTGGGATTATCTACACGTGATACTGTTTGGCATGTAAACAGATCAAGTTCCTGGAGTTGCGCGAAAATATCCTAGGGATTCTTAATTAGCTGTAACACATACTGTCTGGGCTGGAAATAGTTGAAATTGAATTGAATTCCGGATATTTGGTGTCGAAATACTCACCGGAAAGCAAGGCGTCATATTTCTGCTTCATATTTTGCAACAAGATAAGTTTTTGCCCCAGCTGTGTATAACGCTAGGCGTCTCAAGACGTAAGATTCAGAGGCCTCATACCGCGGCTGTCCCTAGCTATAGCTAGGCAATTGGCCGTAACTCCAAGTTGAACTGCCTCTTTAGGTTTCGCAGATTTGACACTGGAGTACGCAGTGGAGCCGGGACTCAGAACGTCTCGGTTTTCTTTCTTTTCTTTCTTTCTTTCTTCCGAGTCTCTCCAGCCTCTGAGGTGGGTAATCTTCTGAAGCCAGACCTCATACGGATGGCAAACGCTAGTAGTACCAACTGACGATCGGGGCAATGTGTTGACGGTACGGTTGGTTTGAGTATCAACTAAGGACAGTACGTGTACTCAGACTCAGTTTGATTAGTGGCCCTTGCGCTGATTGGGGAGGGCTGATTGTGGTCGGTTGTAGTTCTATCGGAATTTGCCGAGTCTTGATTGGGTGATCTTCTGGGCGCCTATCCAACTCGTGTTTTCAAAGTTCCGTCATGGACTGACCCCACTGCCGTTCTTGGCCCCAATGTGAGCACCGGTCAACTCAATCTACCATTCATTCTTAGCAAGACGTCCTAGTCGAGACAAGTTTACAACACGCTCCAAAGCAGTCGTCTGTCAAGATGTTGAACTGAAAGGCGACATTACAATTGGTGCTGGTGAGGGAGAGGCTTCGACAAAGATTTCAAGGCTCCCAATGCTCACCTCTCGGCAATTCGTTGACAAGAACCATAGTGCATCCGAAAGCCACTATCTTTGCCATAGCTGGTCCTATCGTTATCGGTTCCAACTGCACCATGGAGGAGAGTGCCATCACTGTCAACCGGTGAGTAGGCCTTCAACGCTTACTCGCATTTCAAGTTAGCTTATCCGGTCTATAAACGCCTGTTAGAATGGAAGAGGTCATGAGAATCGGAGATGACAACCTGTTCGAGATTGGTTGTCGTGCGTGATAGAGGCTTTTGCTCCTATGCGCTTCGTTTGGTAACGAAACGCGTTTAACAGGCGTCGAATCCCCTTCTGTTGGCTCCTTCAACACCTTATCAGTGCGAGCACGCGTTCATCACACAGTTCGCATCTCATTCTGTGTGATTGGGGCAGGGTGCATGTTGGTGCCTCAAGAAGACGAGACGTTGAATGACTACACCGTCGTTTATGGACCTGAGGCAGAGCGTAGGACGTGGACGGGCAAAGGGAAGATACAAGAGGCTGATCTCCGACACAAACATGCTGAATATCTGCGAGAAATGCTTCCCAAATTCAATCGACTCCGACGTGGAGAAGGCGCCTGATTCGTGTTGGGGTGCGGAGGAGGCAGCCTCTTGGGACATGCCATCTGGACCGACGTATCAATGAATACTGCGCGAATTTCACGACAGAACACCGAAGCAGGCTACAGTTTTGACAGCTGAGGCGATACGGCGGTGGTGAGGGCAGAGCAATAATTATTGTTGATAGATAGTCCGTCATGAAAGTTATGATAGATGAATAAACAAAATCGTCCCTCAGAATCGTAAAGAGTCCCCTCTGTGCATGACACGTCCGTCGAACCAAACTGCGGGCGCTATGTTACTGAGACTTGGGTTGAGTGAACCCTGTTGGTCGTTTAGCGTACATTTCGATGAACTTGATTTACAAGCAACTCACAATACGCTGAGGTGTATGCGACACTGATGGGTCCGGAGCCTGGCTCGCACTGTAGCATGTTCAGCAACAGTTCAGCGTTCAAAGGCGTAGAAGCTACTTCACCTTTGCAGGGGGCTGCCCACCTCGAGTATCTGTTCGGTACACTTCATAAGCCAATTCTCCGTCGATGCTTGTCAAGTCCAGCCAGTCGATATCTTGTTTGCCGGTCGGTGCGGCGATGGAAGCTTTCCTCTGGACCGTCACGAATGCTTTCGAGTTCTTCTGGCTCTTGGTGAAGTCCCACTTTGGGCTGGTTCCAGGTGAACCGGTGGGGTTGGGAATGAAGAAATGTTCTCCTAGAAGCGACTCGGATTTCGCCAGAGACGGGAAATCCTTCTTCAACGTTGAAATGACCGTTCCTTCTGCGCCAAACAAGGATGAATGGAATGCCAGGCGAATTGATCCACCCTTCAGAGTTTGGACGTGTCCTGTCTCGTGGTGGTCGCTCCAAGCCTTAAAAACATCGGTCGAGAATTGTGGGAGATTTTTGACATTGTCTTTGAAATCACAAGAGATGTCGAAAATCTGAGCGACAGCGCCCGCAGCCCTAATACCATTGGTTTGAGTACATACACAATGCGGAGGAAAGCGTTGGGCGACCACTTACGTGTAATTTCCTGCGTCTGAACAGGTGTAGTTCTGTGTCCCAACACCAAAGGTGAGAAAGAGGGTTGGAGACTCTTGTGCAGGTAGGGAGTCCCCAGTGACCTTGAGGTCAGAAATAGAGCATGATGCACTTGTAACGCCGGGAGCAGCAGTTAGGATGGACAGGATGAAGGTGAGTGATAGAAGTGCATTGGAATGGGAAAACATGATGGAAAAAGAAAGAGAAGACGAAATGAGGCCCTGAGCAGTAAGATTGGGCCATCTCTCTTTTATACAAGTGCGTGCCCGCCGATGTTCTTCACTCAGACAAGTGGGGGAGCCGGGGAGGCTGGAGCGCCCGAGTTGGTGACCCGTTCTTTCGGGAAGGTCAGGGCCAGACGAACCAGGAGTAAGCAAGAAAGCAGTGCCACAGGAGTCGAGTGTTCCTCCGCCCTGGTCAACTTGGGTACATCGGCTATTGCCAAGTTCAACGGACAGAGTCGACCGAGAGTCGACCTACATATATGGGTTCGCAGACTTTTGCTGGAAAACGAGTAGAGTAGCATCATAGCCAGAAAGCGAACGTCTCTGGGTTTCCTGCCCTTCGACTGAACCATACCAGGAAGACAACGTTCCACGATCCGCCATCCCTGCTGTACTAGACACAGGTCGAACCCAGGCAAAGTTCGTCAATGGAGTAATGGCCGATCTGCGCATAGCCTGACGCCAATGAAGCTAAGAGGTTTCATGTATCATACCCAGCCTCTGGCTCAGCACTTCGGTGGATTAATTGGATTCGTGAGCCACATTCACGTTCCAGGCTTGCATAATTCCGTGAATAGAAACGCAGTATTTCTTAACGAATTCGGATCTTGAGAGATCGAGAGAATAGGAGGTGAGCGAGTCATGGTCGAAACAAAAGTTAAGATCGACGCGACGGGAATGAGTCAAGGTGATTTGAAACCCCGATTTTATAAGCTTGCTCTACAACTTCGACGTTAGTTCGTCACTCACAACCCGTTCTTCTTTAACTCGCTCACTCAACACTTGCTGCTATTATGCCCGGCGACGAAACACTACAAAAGCATACCGAAGACTCTGGCTCAGAGTCAGAGGATGAAGAAGAAGCCATCACTCACGTTGAAGTCGATGCAACAAAACTTACACCTTTATCCCCCGAAGTTATTTCAAAACAAGTAAGAAAACTCTCATGAGCATCAATTGAGTGTTTTTCTGACTTCTGTGCAGGCTACAATCAACTTGGGTGCGCTGAGATATTGCGAAAAGACACGATCGATGTGATTGACCAACGATCGTAGGTACTATCGGACATGTCGCTCACGGAAAGTCTACGGTGGTGAAGGCGATATCGGGGGTCCAGACAGTCAGATTTAAGAACGAGTTGGTTAGAAATATTACCATCAAGTTGGGTTATGCAAATGCAAAGGTACGTGAAGAATTTTCTATTTTTCAGGTCTGCTTCTAATTACGAGTTAGATCTACAAATGCAGCAACGACGCATGCCCGAGACCTGGATGCTACAGATCGTATCGTTCAGATAAAGAAGAGAACCCGCCTTGCGAACGTCCAGGTTGTGGTCACCGAATGAAGCTCCTTAGACACGTTTCCTTCGTCGATTGTCCTGGACACGACATTCTGATGGCCACCATGTTGAACGGAGCTGCAGTCATGGATGCTGCCCTCCTTCTCGTCGCCGGTAACGAAACTTGTCCACAACCCCAGACATCAGAACACTTGGCGGCAGTGGAAATCATGAGGCTGGAGAATATCATCATCTTACAGAACAAGGTCGACTTGATCAAAGAGGCTCAAGCATTGGAACACCAAAAGAGCATAGCAGCTTTCGTGAAGGGTAAATGGGAACACCTTGTGTCACGACTTCTATTAACGTAGCTTCCTCGGTTACAGGAACTGTCGCGGAGAACTCCCCAATCGTCCCCATATCTGCACAACTGAAATACAACATTGATGCGGTGAACGAATACATCGTCAAAAACATCCCTATCCCCGTGCGGGACTTCACCTCTGACCCTAGACTTATCGTCATCCGATCGTTCGACGTCAACAAGCCCGGTGCTGAAGTTGACGAGCTCAAGGGTGGTGTCGCAGGAGGGTCCATCCTTACCGGTGTCTTGCGCCTGGGACAAGAAGTCGAGATACGTCCCGGTATCGTAACAAAGGATGCACAAGGACGCAATCGTTGCAAACCGATTTTCAGTCGAATCATGTCCCTCCATGCCGAGAACAATCTGCTACAATTCGCTGTACCGGGAGGATTGATCGGCGTTGGAACTAGAATTGACCCTACATTGTGCAGAGCTGACCGGTTGGTCGGTCAAGTGCTTGGTGCTGTGGGCAGGTTGCCTCAAATATACTCAGGTAAGTGGATGATCATCGACAGTCCAATTTGTTTTCGGCTTGGCTCACGACAACTCCCAGAGCTTGAAATCAATCTCTTCCTTCTTCGTCGTCTGTTGGGTGTCAAGAGCGAGGACAAGAAGCAGACCAAGGTTTCCAAACTCGCCAAGAACGAGCTTTTGCTGATCAACATCGGATCCACTTCGACCGGTGGACGTGTGCTCAGCGTCAAGGGTGATCTTGCTAAGATCCAATTGACTTCACCGGCTTGTACTGAGATTGGCGAGAAGGTTGCACTCTCGCGGAGAATCGAGAAACATTGGCGTCTAGTCGGTTAGTCCCCTTTCGTTTCACTTTTAGTTGTGTGCATGTCTCTGAACCAATTTTGTCTGGCAGGATGGGGAAGTGTACAGCGTGGTACCGTATTAGAGGTCGATTAGGTGCAGAAAGCTTGTGTAGGTGGTTCGGTCATACAATCGACCTCAAAGACTAGAGCATTCGTAGATCCAGTCTTTTGTAATGTCATCTCGAGATATACATGTACTTGCGTCGTACGAACATGGTCCATGGATCCCACTCCATCTGTTGAGCAACGTACGCTCCGCATACTTTTGGTCGTGTGTATCGTAAGCAAGCTGAATTCGATCCGCGTGCGCGTCAGCCTCACGCCTCTCTTCCCCCTTCCACCCCCAAACTGAACACTAAATGCCATGGTCGAGATAACGATTAGGAAACGGCCACAAACGGAAGCAGTCATCACGCAAAGAAAGTTTTTCAAGAAAACTGCTCGTGGCAAAGTCATCAAAGGTATTCAGCATGTTCTTCGCGTAATCCTTTTTTCTCTGACGCATGACATTGCAGTTCTTCGTGAACGATATCTCAGGGATGATGTTGGATGCGGAATCGAAGGGTGCAGGGAGTGTCCTGCCACTAGCGAAGAGCTGCTGCCTCTCAATGGCGGGCAGAACCACCAACTCTATCCAAACGGGCATTTCATCTTGCCGGACACCAATGTTTTCCTTGCTCAGGTGCGTACTCGAGGAGCTACCTCTCAGGGATTTCTCTCATTGAGTTCGGTAGATGGACCTTATTGAATCCAGTCTCTTCAACCCACCGATCATCCTTTTACAAACTGTTCTTGAAGAAGTCCGGCATCGCTCACTCCCATTATACAATCGGCTGAAAGCTCTGACAAAAGCCGACGACAAGCGGATATGGGTGTTCTACAATGAATATCGGTCGTACGTCGCTCGATCCGATAGCTTCGACACTCTAAATCCGAACTTCTCGAGCGTAGGGAGACAGCGATAATACGCGAAGAAAATGAGACGCCAAACGACAGGAACGACAGAGGTAAATTGACCTCCCATGATAGCACAGACATACGCTTATGTTCTACCATGATGCTCTTCAGGGATCAGAAAGGCCACGGAATGGTATAACAACCATATTTCGCTAACGCGACCGCCCGTTCGTGGCAAACCTCCACCAAATTTACCGACTGTGGTTCTGTTGACTGAAGATGCTGCCAACCGCCAGAAGGCTGAGCAATCTGGGATAGCAGCGATCTCTGGTGAGTGCAAACAGTACATTAGTTAGAACTCTGGCTAAATTTGCACAAACAGTTCGAAAATACGTAGAAGGGATGGCCGAATCTACCAAACTTCTCGATCTCTTGTCTGCCGCTGGTTCTGATGAGATTGAGCCAACGAGGGCTGCTGGAGGTCGACAGGTTCTGTATCCTGAGGTATTGACCCGTTTCCGTTGCCTTATGCACTTATTCAAATTCTTTCCCCCAGTATTTGCCGTCCGCCGCACTCATAGCAGGAGTCAAAGCCGGTGAACTGCATCAAGGTCATTTCAATGCGAATCCTTACAATTATCTCGAGGTATCATCCCTAGCGACGTCCTTGGTGTACTCCTTCACTCACATAGGGAAATAGGGAACTGTTCCGGTACCCGCCTTCGAGAAACCTATTCTGTTGATTGGAAGAGAGAATATGAATCGTGCTGTTCAAGGCGACGTGGTTGTGGTTGAGGTCTTCGACGAAAAGGAGTGGAAGGCGCCTGCAGACGAGGTGGTCGATCAAGAGGGTATGTGGGTTCGGTCTTTCTCACTGTGGGATTCATATCAACCTCCAACGCAATAGCCACTCTCAAGAATGACGATGCGGAGGATTCTGGTGACGAAGGGGATGAGAACGGCGAAGAGGTCATCGCACGGGAGTCCCAAGTCCTTCGACAAGAATCTTCCACTCAGAAACCGCCTTCAGAACGGCAACCCACTGGTCGTATTGTGGGCATAATCAAGCGTAATTGGCGCGCCTACGTTTGCCATATCGACAGCACTTCCCTCACGTCTACCTTGAGCACTTCCCTTTCCACTCAGACTGTGTTCGCGACGCCGGTATCAAGGCTGCTTCCACGGATCCGTCTACGCACGCGACAAGCCCCTGCACTTCTGAATCAGAAAATCCTGGTGACTATCGACCGATGGGATACAACGTCAAGATATCCTGAAGGCCACTTCGTGCGAGCTCTCGGAAGGGTGGAGAGTAAGGAGGCGGAGCAGGAGAGTCTGCTGTTGGAGTTCGAAGTGCCCTACAGACCGTTTGGAAAGGCCATATTGGATTGTTTACCTCCTGAAGGAGACCAATGGGTGGTCCCGCCAAAACATCATGACCCCCACAATATTTGGAGAGACAGGGAAGACTTGAGAGAGGTCATCGTTTGTAGTATTGATCCACCAGGTAGGGCGTGGACCTTTTGCCATTGTTCGACTCTAAACTTTGTTGTATCCGAAGGTTGCCAGGACATTGACGACGCTCTACATGCCAAGCAACTGCCCAATGGGAACATTGAAGCCGGTGTCCGTGAGTGTCTGCGTGATGGATCGGTCTTGATTGCAGCTCACCGCTCGTCCAGATATCGCCGACGTTTCTCATTTCGTGCACCCCGATAATCCAATGGATAGCGAGGCCGCTTCCCGGGGAACGACGGTGTACTTGGTGGACAAGCGAATAGACATGTTGCCCTCTTTACTGGGAACCAATCTATGTTCCCTTCGTCCATACGTGGAAAGACTCGCGTTCTCCGTGATTTGGGTATGTTCCACTTCTGTCCCACAGGGGATCTTCTGTTGACACACCTCATCAGGAACTCACGCCGAACGCTGACATTGTGAATGTGAGATTCACAAAATCCGTAATCAAATCAAATGCTGCCTTCACCTACGAGGAGGCGCAAATACGGAAAGACGATCCGTAAGTCAGGGTCGTGCCTCTATGATGTTTTGGTTTGCTGATCTTCCCCGCTCGACTTAGAAATCTTCAAGATGACCTCACGAATTCAATACGCCTACTCAACTCACTCGCGATAAACCTAAAGGGAAAACGTATGGCTGCCGGTGCCCTGAACCTGGCTTCTCCCGAGGTCAAAATCCATATGGATAGCGCTGAATCGTCGGACCCTATCGACGTTGAACAGAAAGAGCTGAGAGAAACCAACAGTCTGGTCGAGGAGTTCATGTTGCTTGCAAATGTAAGCGTGGCGAAGAAGATTGAAGAGGGCTTCCCGCAGACCGCTGTTTTGAGGTACGGGAACCATTATGTTGTCAGAATAACGCGACTGACGGCCAACAAGGCGACATCTTCCTCCCCCGAAGACGAACTTTGAAAAGCTGCAGGATATCCTGAAGACGACGAAAGGCTTGACGCTCGATGTAAGCAGTTCAGGCGCGTTAGCGAACTCGCTGGACAAGTGCATCGTAGGTAGGCCTCCACTATGTTCGGAACCTGTTGGTCTTACCCCCCTCTAGGATCCAAACGAACCCTCGTTCAACACCCTTGTGCGTATCATGGCTACAAGGTGCATGCTTTCCGCAGAATATTTCTGTTCTGGGAGCGTTGGTAGAGACACGTTCCGGCATTATGGACTGGCTAGTGAAATCTACACACACTTTACCAGCCCCATCAGACGTTACGCTGGTATGTGCAACGCTACTCCGCTCTGTCGCCCCCGACTGACCGGGTTTCCAGATGTCCTCGTACACAGACAACTCTCTGCAGCTATTGGATTCACACCATTGCATGCATCGCTCCATTCGAAGTCTCATGTTGAACGAGTCATGACCGTGATTAACAGGCGGCATCGAATGGCTCAGATGGCCGGGCGAGCAAGCGTCGAGTTTTATGTCGGTCTGGCACTGAAGGGCCGCACAGAGACGAGAGGAGTCGTGCGGGAGGAGGCCTTCGTCATTAGGACATTCAGGAATGGTGTCGGAGTGTTTGTTTCAAAGTGAGAGGTTTTCATTCCTGGCCACAAATTTTGCTTACTTTTGGCCCAGACTCGGCATCGAGGGCTTGGTGACATTCAAAAAGGACACGCATAAATTCGATGCCGAAAAGTATACGATCACTATTCCAAATCCTCGAGGTGGTGAGAAGCAAATATCGGTGTTTGACAAGGTGATGGTACAGATCGAGGTCGAAAAAGACAAGAATACACAACGCGGAAAGGTGAAGATGACATTGATCGAGCCAGTGGAATCTGCAAGTCTCTGACGAGATCTAGCTGTGGCACTCCTGTAGTCAAGTACTTGTATACTGTACCCTTAGATCCTACTTTCTGTGTGCTCGTAATTCCTCCCCGCAATTTCCGTGATTACAGCTTTGACGCTTTACTAATTGCCGTTTATGCGGCAGACTGTACGCGTGTTTCCGGCTCCGGGAAGCAAAACAAGCACGTCGGCTGGCAGCCGATCTTGTCTAAGCAGTGATTACGACGCATTCGCCGTTGACCACAAACCTTCTGTCGCCGTTGCTCGTATGTCAGCTCAAGCCGAACCCATGGTGGAATCTCTTATAAAATCTTCGTTCGCTCACTGACCACTATCTATCCATCCATATCATCCACGACATGTACAATCGTCCTCCTTTCCACTGGCATTCCTGGTACCATCACCACAGACGTGGCCCTTCTCGCCTCTTATGGTTCTTCCTTGGTGCAGGCACTGCAACCTTCGTGATCTTCCGCAAAGAGGCACACAATAATCATGGTCACTGGGCACATTGTCGCAAGGTTCCAGTACAAGCCCCGCCGCAGATACAAGCAAACTTCGACCGGGATCGTGAACGCTACACAGAACCTTTCCAGATTCCAGTTCCCGAGCATGTGCAACCTCGAATTCCAGTAGACCACACTTCGCCAACTGGGCAGACGAATCCATCGGCCAGCCATCCGCCACCTTTCCAGTGGGGGTTTCATGGTTTCGAACAGCAGAGAGTACAGTGGGAACAAGACAGAGATCGGTTGATGAGCAAAGCTCAAGAGACGGTGCGCTATTACTCCGAGCTCCCCTTGAACATACTTTTAATCATAATCTTGTTACACGAACAGATGTCGGATATGTCCGAGGCTACCTTAGAATCCCTGTCGGGAACGATCGACACTCTCCGCACCGTAAGCCCTTTGCCTTTGATGCTTATCGAGTGCTACTGACATGATGTGTGTCGCGTTCAGAAACTTGCGGAGCACCGTGCACAACGCGAAAAGCAGCAAAGACAGCTCGAGCAAGAACTAGAGGACAAGAAGAGGAACCCACCCCGATGGGTCTAAGTCCTCCGACCGGGCCGAAATGGAAGGTCTGGTTGGACGTCGAAACTTGGCCGACTCCTGATTTCTGCAAGGCCGAGAATTGGCTTCCCCGTTCCCAAATCTCTCATTGCTCAAATTACACTGCGAATAGCCGTCTGGCAGCGAAGGAAAGGCGAAAGAAACGAAGCAAACATTATTGGGAATAAGTAATTGGATCTATCGGACTATTGTAAATCACCACATTGCATTTAAGTTATCGTTATTTTTCCTTCTCTCAGGCTGTCCCTACCCTTCTCCAGCAACTACGGTGCCCCAGCAGGCTCAGGTTAACCGAGGCCTTAGTTCAGAACAGTATTCGCCCGCGAGGCTACTATGCCGTCGGCAATTCTAGCGACACCTGTGATCACGTGACACGACGCCTCCCAAGTTCCGCCCCGTTCTCCAAAGTCAAGCGTTAAAACATGTTGCAAACACTTTCTGGAGGTATTTATAAACTAAAGCTGCCGCAAAGTGGGCGAGAAGGTCAGACTTAGAAGACCACAATGCTGACCAGTGACTTGGTTTTTGCAGTGCATTACTGAGACGTAATAGATCAGGATGGCAACCACGGCAACGAATCATGAGCTTGCACATAAGAAAAGAAAGGGAAGTTGAGGGAAGCTGGTGGAGAGTGGCCAGTTATTTTTTAATTAATACGCTAAACTGACTTCAGGTATTATGGGCAGGGCATGGGGACGGACTCCAGAGGCAGAACGGAGGAGCAATTGGCAGGTGGTGTGTCACGTGACTATATGTGTCGCTAGAATGGCCGGCGGCATAGTTGCCTCGCGGGCGAATCCTGTTCTGAACTAAGGCTTCGGTTAACCTGAGCCTGCTGGGGCACCGTAAGCAACCCTCCTTCGATATTTCAGCACATTCTCAAATGTATATTCGCTATCGCCCTTCATTAATCTATCTCATTCTAACTACGCGAGGACCACGCCACTCATGCCATCGATCCGTAGGGGAGTCGTACGATACCGCTTTGGCCCGGAATTCGTCTCGTGAGGATAGCTCGAGGTGCAGAAGAGCGCTCCCGAGGGCCCGTCAAACAGCCATGTTGCATCTCGGCGAGTCTTTCTTGAGTTCCGATTCATGGCCTCGGAAGATTAAGAATCTGGCATGAATGACTCCGGGAACTTCAATTTTTATTCACCCCGGTTACTTATAATCAGCGCCTTCCCAGCACTCGAGAGCACGTTGTGCGTGACACGCGAGAAGCCCAGCAAAACATATCCCAGCATGTCATTGATACAGTTTAGGTGTTCTAAATTCATTTCAGTCACAGAATCATCAGCACTCGGTGTTCCCGCTCGTCCTGAATGTGCCTAGCAATGACTTCATAACGCGTCATCGTAGAACTTTCAAGAACTTTGAATAAATGCACCTGAATAGACCGAATGCGTTTCGATGGTGTCATGGGAAGTCCAAGGTCTCGACCCAGCCGCGACCTATCCTCCGAATCCACACAATGCTGCCATCCCAATCGATAATAGTACTCCAGGCCAACTCGAGGTTTAACATCACCTGAAATTGAAAGCACGAGCTCGACAACTCTCCTGGAAGGACCTGTCGAAGGTTCCGCGGCCCAGGGCTATATCTACGGCCTCCGAACGGCTTCTCAAACAATTCAGCAGGCTATAAAAGTATCCTAAAAAAGGGTCCTGACACTACTACACGCAGCCCTACGCTCAGAGCACCCTAAATTTGAAGAGTACTACAGCGGCAAGTGCAGAGTATCCTAATATTTGATCCGAGAACGGTCTTCAATCTTAGCGCCTTGTTGTCAGCACAGGGTCCCACCGACTCCTGCAGTTCCTTCACCGGTAAAAGTCCTTTATAGCCACCTTCTCTAGACTACCAATAACCACTCCTGTCACTGCACCTTGCCTTTTCCGGGCATAGAGTGGAAGTTGCCCGGAACCGTGGTCCTCATGCGACACCACCAGACACAAGGGAAGTGTGCAATCTGGACTCGTCCAACTGCATATCTATCTTATTCCTGAGATCCGTGCCATTGATCACGCGCGTTTTCGTTAACAAAGGTAGCCCCGTCTCCGTGCCCGTAAGATACCCAATTTGCGTAGGACATTTGCCACATTTGCCTCGTTTTCTCTGCCGAGATACTAGATTGAGCTCAGCATTGCACATGGCAGAGCTCTCCGAAGCTGACAAAATCGTAGTCAAAAGGAAATCTTGACCTCCGAGAGCTGTTTCACCTTTTTCTGGAGAACCCCAGCCTCCCCCCGGCATGGGACCCTGACGCCACTTTTTTCCCAGCGTAAGACTCCTCGAGGCTGCGAGTTATACCCACGTCCTTTCTATCCTGAATCGATTTGGGGTGTATCGTAATCATCATTCTGTTCTTTCTGCACGAACTTTCATTTTGGCGGTTGTTCGAAGGACCCAGTTCAGGTAGCAGTGACTACGCACTCCAACCTACTCCAACTTTTAGATCGAGCTTGGCTACCTCGCGAGGTTTGTACGGCGACACCCGCTCGAACTGTCCATCTGTTGGTAGCAATGTATTGGTATTCATCTAAACCAATGAGTACTTCCCTGGGTTGCCAGGTTGTAAGCTCGTCTGAACAGTTTACCGCCTATAGAGGTTGGTCTCCGGAGTTTCTCTCGGGGGATATCAAGTTCGGGCTTCGGAAGAGTTTCAATACAGAGAGGTAGACAATGGGGTCTAAATCCTAGGCCTATCGCACAAGACTTCCCTATATGCAATTGATCGCTCACATGGGTCAACGCAGCCTTCCCGTGCAACTTCGAAACGCAAGGTTTGAGCCCGGCTTCTGGTGAGATGACCAGTGATATCATTCCTTCGGCGGTTCTTGAAGTCACATCGACATCACATTGACACAAATATTGCAACATATTGCCCAGGGAATATAATTTACGACCAATTTACCCAATAACTTTATTGTACAGTCTCCACAAAGCCCAAAAAAAAGCAACAACATGTCAATGAATGATTACACGAGTTAACTACGTGTTCGCACCTCCGCCGGGGACTTGAGAAAATTTTACGGACCTCTTTGCGCACAAATGCCCCAGCTGCGCATCGAGGTTCCTACGAACTTCATTTGGCCCTCCCCCGTGATAAAAAACCGTGATCGTCCTCAACCCAGTCTGCCATCGCGGATTAGCTAGGGCCACCACGAGAATCTCTGCCGCCTCGCTAGAATAGGTCACTGCGAGCGACCGGAGGTCAGCCGCTATGTTGCAAAACAACTTCTGCCATTGCCACCCGAATCCTGATACCCTGAGACTCTTCAGTTGAGGGAAATGTGGCAAGGCATCCACGAGATCGGGATCCCCCCTCCTGGGATGGTCGGCGGGACTCTTTATATGGAGTGAACTGACGGCTCGGCCGATGGTACGTCCCAAGAAGTCAGCAGAACGAGAAAGTTCCTGGAGTTCGAGGTTTTCCAGGGAATGTGAGGAACTCGCGAGAAGCCACTGGAATTGAGCCAGCGATAGTTCAGCCTGAGAAAGATGTAAGGTTTTGAGTCGGAAGGTAGGGGGAGCGATACGTTTCATCTCTATACCGCGACGGGAGGATTCCCCAATCAGATAGACGAGGTTTAGACGGGTGAGATTAGGAAGATGAGGAAGGAGTGGGGCGAGTAAATCAAGATACTGGCTTGTCACTCGAAGCCATTGGAGCGATTGAAACACCGGAACGTTGGATGTGTACGTGAACTCCAATGGGCCCCATTCCGCTTCAAGACACCACAACTCGGGACACATAGTAACTATGCGTGAAACGATCTGTGCAAAGTCTTGTTCTCCGGCGGAATCATACGGGTTCTGGTAGCAGAAGTAGAGGTGACGTATTGGATATGGACTCCCGGTACTTCCCTGCAAGGTTCGGAGTAAAAGCCTGGCTGATTTGAGGTCGCCTGCCAAACGACTTTCAATGAGGATATTGCAAGGGACATTGTAAAGGAAACTAACCTAGGATGAGTCGACGAGTATAGAGAACACTTCTTGCGACTAGGTACCAGACCTTTGACACGAGGCAACAGCGCCCAAGAATCTGGATGGAGCGTTTCAGGACCCGGATGGCCTGCTCTTTGTTGTAGGCGGGGGAAGTGTGGTCGTCTACTATCGTTTCAAAGACGTGGACAAGGATCTCCGGAGGCAGGACTCGGCGTTTTATACCATTTCCAGACTGCCATCCCCTACCACCTAGATAAGGTCTGGCATCTCCTTGAGATCGGCCGTTTGTAGCGACAGCACCGGGCGGATGCAGGTGTGCACGTTCTCGTGAGGTTTTGTCATTCTAGTATCGTGTCAAACTTTGGGCTTTCCGAAGAAGAGGACGATCGACTTACCCTATGGTCGTCGGACTTCACTGACGCCCTGTTAACTGGGTTTGAATGAGGGGATATAAAGTAACGTTCCAGAGTAGGTAACCGCAGACTGGGAGCGACAGTGCTCGAAGGGAGAGCATGAAGAGGATTGGCAACGATGTTCGACTCGAGTGCCCAGGGGGACATCACCAAATAAAGGGGGTGATGGGCTAGCCGCGCTGGCTCGTACGAGAGGGAACTTATCATCAGGGAATCAGGGTGTTATAAGGGTGACGGCGATGGTGACGGCACGGTCCGTGATTCTTCTCATGAGGATTTTCTTTACACCTCTTCGTCATAGAGAGATGATTTCACCGGGCGGTTTCCCCATAACGAGCGGTGAAGGCGGCCAATGTTTGCTTTCCGGAGTAACGCAAGCATATTGTGACTTGATCTGATCGCATTTCTCGGTCCATAAAATCAAAGCTTGACAGACAAGACGTCAGGGCGGCCATTGGTTTTCTAGAGATTTCTGCTCACCATGGTCAGACGTGAGCCGTAATCCGCGGTTTTGTATGGCAGCCTTCATTTGGAAATCCTTGATCACGGATCGTGGGCGAGGCGTACGTATCTCGAGAAGGATTTAGACTGCAGTCCGACTTGAAGTCGGAGAGCAAACACAAGCATATACCCAAGGTTGCCCTGATAGAAATGACCTCTAGAGTGGAGCAGAGGGCTGCGTGCCGGAGGTATATATAAAGACCATATCGTAGGCATTGCCGAGAGGCTTGAAGACGGGCTAGTTCACGAGCGGGGTGTAGTAGCACTTCAGAGAGATTGTGATTCAAGACCACGTCAAGGAGTATCTTTTTTGAGTGACAAGAGCAATCATCAAGTCAATCGGTGCATTGTGGTGCTCATCTAGCATTTCCTGTGTCGTTTGCGATGCTGCAGGAATGTAGCCATCATGTAGAGATGAGAGGGCAAAGCAGAGGTGCGAACCATTGCTGACATAAACAGCACACACCCATTCAACACAACCACAATGTCAACCAATCTCTGAGTAACCGAAACAAGTTTTCAAGGTGTGTCAATCCTTCTCATTATCAGAGCTCTCTAATTCAAGGCACAGGAGCAATAGTTCAAGTAGTACTGTCATCTCATCCGAAGAGTCAGGTTCCCCTCAGTAGCTGACTCGGGAGTCGGCCTCTGAACAGGTAAGTTTTCGTTCAGCATCTGGACCAGTAACATAGTCCTTACTGCTGCCTGGATTGTCTAGAAACGCGCTGGAATAGATGGTGCAACGAAATCTGCTCGACACTCCCAACACGTGTCGTGTCACCGAACGCGTCGCCTCGAGCCACTTCCCGTGGAACAGTACATTCAGTTTTGGCAATGATGCTGATAATTGCGAGAGGCCTACCAAACGGCGCAGAATATCCTCTTATGCTCGAGATGTCGATGAAAGGGCGATCGTAGACGAGTTTTCGTCTTGGGTGCGTACACCTGGAGTATTGTCTTCATGTTCACCACTGAACCACAGGCTCTTAGCCTATATCACTCACATCAACATCACAATTCACGATTCCGACGACCAGCCGCGCCTTTCAGAATCCTAGCTCTCAGTCCTCAGTGGATCCTCAGAGCAATCGAGGCTCGCAAAAGGGTCTTTCTCCCTATTTGTCCGGAAATTATAATCTCTATCCCATCGATCAACAAACTTCTGTCGACATGTGGCTCTCGCAAGACCTCTTGGCGCCCAATTATGAAGCATTGTATAAAGTTCTTTCCGGATCCCATTCAACATCTGTATCAAAACCCGTCGCGAAATGTCATATCCCAGATGCGGAGAAGACGGGCTCTTGTGGAAGCCTGGTGGCCATAAATATTCATGATCCTTTATCAGCAAAACATACGCATACGATCAGTGTTACTCAGATCATCCCGGTTGGTTCCCTTTCCTTTACCCTCGATGAACTTGCCGGCGATCTCGCCACTCCATTGTCCGCCCCGTTGCCTATTCTCGAGGGCTCGCCTGGGATCTTGGCCAGTCTTCAGGTTGACAGCACAACGGGGTTACTTCCGGACATTGTTGACAGTTTTGGTGAATTCAAAATGCGGCGTGTTTGGACAAGGGCTGTTGACGATGATTCAGAGGCCATGGAACTTTACCAGGGCTACTTCACGCTAAACGTCTTCTATGGAGAAGAGTATGAAGTGCGTGACTGCATTCCCCTCGCCAGTCATCGCCAAGCTTTCTGGGGAATACGACTGCCACACCACGAGAGCGAAATGGAGTCCGAATAGTTCTGTGATGGAGGGCTGTTCTCCTTATGGTCGACTTATTTTATCAAGATACTTAATTATCCCTTACTCTACCTTACTCCACTCTGGCTTGTATGGACGTAGTACGAATATTGTGCTTGAAGCTGGGTTTCGTTCAACTCTATCACCTCTATCATGCCACGGTAGCGCCCAATGGGCGCCTACGTTGTTTGGTAACAGTTACCGATCCAAATAACCAAGAAATTTTGAGCGTGATTGAGCCAGACGCGGTTCCGGCTTTTGAATGATTCGACGACACCTACAATAAAAACCTTCCAGCACGGTACATCGACGCGCTGCCTGGCAAAATCACATTCGCGAAGATCAAGTCCCGGATCGGTGACGCCAGTGGATCTATGAGCAAATCGGCCATAGAATCGTGGCTTTCCTCTGCTGGGGCAGAACGAGAAGATGACTCTGTGTCAGGATACGTCTGGCAAAGGGATCGTGTTCTCCAGGATTGGGAGAGATCTTTGGATTTCGCAAAAAGTGTACTGCTGGAGAGTAGGACGAGTGTAAGGATTAGGTTCCTGAAGGAGGAGCTACTACCATTGGCAAAACATGGAGGTATGTTGCTGAGGATGTATGGATTCTGTATGAATTGACTTTGTACCTGTAGATCTGAATCTATCGCAGACATTGGACGTGTTCAAACTTTTGACCCTTACATATCCGCGATATGCAGACTCTCCATCGCGGTTAGCAGTGGAATCGGTGGGCATGGAGATGGTCAGGGCAGATGAGCTTCGAGGAACGGAAAAAGGCGCGAAGGATGAGCAGAAAATGGGCGTAACGGAGCAGATCTTGGGCTGGCTGTCGAATGAGGTATCTCAGCTTTCGAACCGTGGATCTTCAAGGTGTGAAATCTCTCTATGCGTCGATAGTTTGCGTTGAACTCCATTCAATCGACAGTTCATATGCTCCGTCTAATCTATACGTCTTGCTGAGCTGGGCTTGCGGGTTGTACACCGTCTGTCTCCAGAGTAATCCTACCTTTGCGGAGCCACAGTCATGGAAATCCATTCTCAGCTCAATCGCCATTCTATTGGATATGTTGTGCAGCTCTCAGCAAGCCAAGCCTTCACTGAAAAACGGCGGTCTGGTCGTCACTCGTCGCGCTCTTCGATCGGTAAGGCCGTTTGTTCTACTCCGGCCTGGGTTGCTCATTCGTTTGCGTTCTCGGGCAGGCTGGTTCCAGAATACCTGACGTGATTTCAACACTGTTGTCTCTTTCCAAGGCTGGACAATCACCCCTGCGACACATACCTCTAATAGGTCTTTCTGTCAGTGTATTAATACGACTCAAGGACATCGCCACACCACCTGTAGATCGCCTCCCGGTCGATTTAAAAAATGCGCTGGTGTCGCTATACACAAGTTCTGTTCTCATGTCGAAAACACCCGTACCTCCCCATGTCCTGGTGAGTGATTAATAGACACTAGTGGATCAGTTTGTAACTTAGATCCTGCAGGCGTCTCTCAGCGACCTTATACAGGTATTCTTCACTGAAAATGATTTTTCGTCTTCCATCCTGCCCACCGCGGAAAAGGCACTTCTTCGATCTCCCGAACATTCGCTTGATGGTAAGTAGCGGCCAACCCTTCGTTTAACCCCATGGTCATCTTTGTCTGTCTTAGTTCTCGCCCACTTCTTCACACACTACGAACAACCTTTGGAAACAGAATCATTCAAACGAGTCGTCACCCAAGCGGTCAACAGCTCCAAATCCAGCAATGCTACCGTCCGCACAAGTTCTATCGCACTATTCCAGGCCCTCATAAAAAAGAACAACACCGAGAGCCACCTTCGACTCGCCGTGACGGAACTACTTGCCCTCCCAAAAACGGGCAAAACAACCGGCCCCGACCACAGGATTGCTCTCTTCTCAATGCTCGCCAATGTTCCTCCCTCGAAAGAAGTTTCACCAACGCTCGTAGAAACATCAACCCCATTATTGGGCAAAGAAACACACGAGGGAGCCATTGGTGTCATAGCCAAATCTCTTGCACCGCACATAGGATATTTGCTCAAGAACGACGTTTCATTACCAAAGGACGTTGGTAGCTTAATAGCCAAGGAGATGGGAAGCTTGAAGCCTCCAGTGAGGAGAGCGTTCTCTTTACTGTCAGGCGGTGCAATTTGGGATTCCCAGAATGGAGACACGACCATTCCCAAAGCTACTGTGGATTTTGGGAGGACTATCCTTCCCTCATTCGAGGCCAGTCTGAAGAACATGGCTTCCGCTTCCGCTACAACGGGCCCCTTGGAAGCCTACGTAGCCCTTGCCGTTCTTTTGGGCCCTTTCTCAAAATCCGGGGCATTTGGTACGAACGCTTCCTTTTACTTGACACTATTTATAATATTTATCTTTCCCAGATGACGTGGTCTCAAAAAACGCTACCATACAATCTGTGGGGACGGTCGGAAGTAAGCCTTCATTTTTGGTATGGGAGAAAGTCTACCAGAAGATATCCGACCCGGAAGATGAAACCTGGCTTTTGAGAGCGAGCGATGCTGCTTTACTCTTCTTTAAGAAGGAGGTCTCTATGAACGAGTCATTAAGGTGAGTACATCGAGCTGAATGTGCGAATACAACCGTGTGACCTCACCATGCAGGACGCAATTGGGATCAGTTTTCCTCCATCTTGCCGTGAATGGTGTATCGTCGGACACTAGAAGGAATACTCTTACCGCTCTCGAAAATACCGCTGTTCTACATCCCAAACTCGTGAACAAACTGGCGCATGATGCCATAGCAGCCTTGTTCGCGCGCTCTACTACCTCGAACGACACGGCTGAGTCCACGCATAGCGCGAGGGTGTCAAGTTTCCTCCTGAGTGTGGTCCCTTCCAGCCAAGAAATCGACGTCGAAACGCGAGAGGAGATAGTTGTGAAGGGTTTGGTTCTCGCTCATCACCGACTAGTCTGTGAGTAACGTACATAATCTCCAACTGTATCTACTGACTTCGATATCCAGCGGGAAGCTCGAGGCAGACTTGGATTGACGTTTGTCAGAAAGCAGCGTGCGATCCTCGAGAACTGGTTATGAGAAACTTGGACGACCTCTTCCAACTTATCCTCGACAATTCTGTCCCCAACGCGCCAGTACGTTCTTCTTGCCTTGTGCCCTTCTTTCCACGTTCCACTCATGTCTACCGACAGGCGGGCTTCCCTGAGGCAACCTACCGCGCTACTACAACCTTGGCTTTTGTTGCTCCCGAAGTTGTCCTCCCTCGTGTTATGGATCAGCTAAAACAAGACATGAGCCCTGACGCAGTTAACTCGCTCACAGAATTAGACTTTGGAGTCTGGTCTACGCCGGAGGGAACCACTTATGTTGATGGTATGTACGTCTTCACAACTACTCTTCACGCATTCCTCAAAACTCCGCAGTTTTATCAAACACAAAGGGTGATGCTCAGCCCAGGAAGGGAAAGGATGCGGAGATCGCACAGTGGGAGGCAGATATCAGGAAATCATTGGCAAACAAGAAGGCTACTAACACAGTCACCCTTACTAAGCAGCAACAAACTGCAGTCAACGCCCAGCTTGCGAAGGAGGCTGATATTCGCAAACGGGTCACATTGATACAGTCCAATCTTGACCGCGGGCTCAGTCTTGTCAGGAGTCTCATCAATGCATATGTTCCCGAATTCCGAGTTTATATCTCCACTGTCGTTGCTCTGCTTCTGGATGGCGCTTTGGACAAGGGTTCCCTCCTATGCGGGCAGGCTGCATTCGAGACCTACCTGGTAAGACAAATTCTGGACTTAGTTTCTCTGCCGAACTAACAACGTCCTTCTGAACTACAGGAGCTCGCACAATGTTGTTCCGAACGGCTAGACACGTTCCGTAAATGGATGGGCATCGCTGTTCTGCGATGCTTACGCCCGAATGTGATTCCAGAAGAACTACAAGCCGAACCTCTCAGTCGTATGTGACAGCCGCTACATGAACATGTCGCATTGGTTAACTTATCAACCATCTTCAATCTCAGAGCTCGTCCTTCGTGTTTTGCATCGTCTTCGGTACCTATCTGAGCAAGTTGCTTTTGATTCGTCAACCTTTTCGTACCTCTTCCCCCTGCTTCGGCATGTGGTATTACTGGGAGGCCTTCCTACTGAAGATCCCGAGGAAACTCTGGAACAATTGGCTTTGTCCCAGGATATCATCAAGTTCCATTGCGGAGAGTGTGCGTGTTTTCTTCATCTCCGTGTCGAGTGCCATAAACTGATGCCCCCCCAGTTGCAGACCCCGCTTTCCCTCGCACCGAAACAATTGAGCTTCTGATCCATCTCGTTCGCCTACAACCGAAATTGAGCAAAGAGTCATCGTCAACCCTCGTAGAACTAGGCGAAGCGATTCAGAGCTCCGCGACACGGAAGGAAATCGACGCGCTTTTACGTGGGACACTGTACCAGGAAGTGTACGCACGGAACTCTTGCCTACAGGCCTTGCAGGTACGTCTTCTTTGCTGTCAGATATTTGATGCATACTCCTATTAACCATACTCCTTAGCCTTTCGATCTCACCGAACTTGACTGGTCCCCAGAACTCTGGATTGCATGTCACGATGATGATGAACAAAATGCCCGTTTGGCCCGTCACGTTTGGGACGACAATGGCCTCGATGTACCACAGAACTTCCTTGAGAGGTTGCTCCCTTTCCTGGGTATGTACTCTTCCTCTTTATGAGACTATTGGCTAACAATATACAGAACATGACAATGCTTACGTCCGCTCCAGCACTGCAGCGGCCATTGGAGAGGCCGTAGAAACTTGGCCACAGAGTATTGGTGACACAATTGCCGCTTTGCAGGAGTATTACAGAGACAAGGTGAGAGAGAACTACGCATCCTAGCGCCTCAGACATCGTTCTTATATCTTCGCCTCCAGGCTAAGATTCTCGCCCCAGAATACGACGAATATGTGAGTTCCATTGACTTTCGGTTTCAATTCGCTCATCCGACTATGCGTGCAGGGCATGGTTATTGCACGAAGTCTAGAACGTTCCGATCCTTGGCAAGCGAGAGCTGCAACTGCTGCAACCTTCGAGTCACTCGCTCCCTTTTTCACAGAAGCTGCCGTCCCGCCATTCTTCCGGTTCCTCATCGAAGACGAGGCCCTTGGTGATCGGGCATCACAGGTTCGCGGTATCATGCTATCAGCTGGTACTACCATAATCGACCTCCACGGTGCCTCATGCATCGCCTCTCTTGTTACCATGTTTGAAGATCATCTCAGTAAACCCAGTCCGGCCACAGAGACTGGGGATCAGATCAAAGAGGCCGTCGTTATCTTCCTCGGAAGGGTTGCGCGTCACTTGGACCCATCAGACTCTCGCATATCGTCCATCGTCGATCGTTTAGTAGAGGCGCTGAAGACGCCTTCCGAACAAGTCCAGATCGCCGTGTCGGAGTGCCTTTCCCCTCTTGCAAAGCTGATGAAAGCGAAGCTCCGACCCCTCGTCGACAGTCTGTTCGATGACCTTCTCAATTCCCCGAAGTATGGCACTCGCCGGGGCGCTGCGTATGGGCTGGCTGGGGTCATCCGAGGAACGGGTATCACCGGGATGAAGGAATTCAACATTATACGGCGACTAAGGGAAGCTACAGAAGACAAGAAACGATATGAACCACGACAGGGGGTCATGTTTGCCTTCGAGACGATGTCAAGCACACTCAACCGCTTATTCGAACCATATATCGTCTATGTCCTTCCCCTTTTGTTGGCTTCTTTTGGCGACTCCTCAACAGACGTCCGTGAGGCTACACAAGATGCTGCCCGAGTCATCATGAGCCGGTTATCGGCGTACGGAGTTAAGCTCATCCTCCCCTCACTTCTTTCCGGTCTCGACGAAAAGCAGTGGCGTTCGAAGAAGGGTTCAATCGAACTCCTAGGAATGATGGCGTACTGTTCTCCTCGACAGCTCTCCGTCTCTCTCCCTATCGTCATTCCACGCCTGACTGGTGTCTTGACCGATTCACATGCTCAGGTTCGAGCCGCAGCCAACAAAAGTTTGAAGCAGTTCGGTGAAGTAATCAGCAATCCTGAGATTCAGTCATTGGTTCCGGTGCTCTTGAAGGCGTTGGTTGATCCTGCCAAGACACCGAACGCTCTCAGCGGGCTTCTCAAAACCTCGTTCATGCACTATATCGATCATTCGTCTTTGGCACTCGTAGGTGTTTCATAAGACGCCACTCTGAAACTAACGTTGATTGAAATTTGCAAGGTCATTCCCATTGTTGATCGAGGTTTGAGGGAGAGAGGTGCTGACACAAAGAAGAAGGCCGCCCAAATTGTCGGAAATTTAGCCTCCCTGACGGATTCCAAGGACTTCATTCCCTACTTGTCGCAGCTCCTACCTCTTGTCCATGTCGTCTTAGTCGATCCAGTTCCCGAAGCCCGAGCCACCGCTGCAAAATCTCTCGGTACACTCGTGGAACGCCTAGGAGAAGTGAACTTCCCCGATCTTGTGCCGGGACTGCTACGGATATTGAAGACCGATACCTCTGGTGTTGACAGGCAAGGTGCCGCTCAAGGTTTGAGTGAAGTACTTTCGGGTCTCGGTATGGAGCGCCTCGAAGGACTGCTTCCCGATATTATTGCGAACGCTCAGTCACCGCGTGCCACTGTCCGAGAAGGGTTCATGTCCCTTCTTGTCTTCTTACCGGCAACCTTCGGTACTCGATTCCAGCCGCATCTGCCAAAGATTATCTCTCCCATTCTCAATGGTCTTTCGGACACCGAAGAATACGTGCGCGACGCCGCAATGCGGGCTGGAAGAATGGTCATTACCAACTATTCCAACAAGGCAATCGATTTACTGCTACCTGAGCTAGAGCAAGGAATGTTCAACCCAGGATGGCGTATACGGGTAAGTGGCGTTTATTGGTCTCTTCTCTTTCTGGTGTCACTAAGTCATCATGGCAGCATGCTTCGATCACCCTGGTCGGAGAGCTGATGTTCAAGGTCTCTGGTATTTCCGGCAAGCCCTCCGATATGGATGAAGAAGAAGAGGCCGAGGCCGAAGCCGCGACTGCAGAAACCTCTCGCCGTGCACTCACTGAAGTCCTTGGTGTTGAGCGCCGTGACCGCTTGCTGGGATCCCTCTACCTCGTCAGGCAAGACGGTGTTGCCACCGTCCGCCAAGCATCGATCCAGATCTGGAAGGCGCTTGTACACAATACTCCTCGAACAGGTACACGTCAATTGATGGAAACCTACTAGTCAGATGCTAATGCTATTGCTTTGACAGTGCGCGAGATTCTTCCTGAACTTATCAACCAGGTTATCTCTTTGATTTCCAGCGAAGAATTTGAACAGTCAGAGGTAGGTTCCATGGCATGATACCTTACCACTAACTGATCACCTCATGTACAGACGGCAGGACGAACCATCGCGGAACTTTGCCGCAAGTTTGGAGAGCGTATTGTTGGAGAAATGATGCCAATGTTCAAGACAAAGGCATCATCGACTGTCCCGAGAGCCAGAGAGGGGGTTTGCCTGGCCTTGTGTGAAGTTATGTCCGTGTTGCTGATCTCCTCCAATCGTATGTAGCGTTTCTGACATTATCCTTATCAGGGAAAACACAACAGATACTCAGCGAGAAGATCACGAAACCGAGATCATCTCCATTGTGCGGGCGTGTCTTGTCGACGACGAGGCCAACGTTCGTTCCGCGGCAGCGAAGGCATTCGACATACTCCAAGAGTACATCGGCGCTAAGGCTATCGACCAGACCATTCCTACCCTCCTGGAGGCTCTTCGTCAGCCAGGAAAGGGTTCGGGTACCGCTCTGGAGGCTTTGAGGGAAGTGATGAGTGTAAGTTACATCCCAATGCCTCTGTTGTATAACTCAAGACGCTGAAATTATCAATCCAGATCCGCGCATCTACTGTATTCCCGGTCCTTATACCGACACTGACCGCCACTCCGATGACCGTCTTCAATGCTCGCGCCCTCGCGGCTCTTGTTACGGTGGCTGGAAACGCCCTGAGCAAGCGCCTGATGGTCATTCTGAACTCTTTGGTCAAAGTAGTGGAGGAGAACGAAGACGAGGAGCTCAAGACTGCAGTTGACGAAGCTCTGCGGGCATTACTTGCCTCTATAAACGACGCGGAAGGTCTCAACACGCTGATGATGACCCTCCTTGGATGGTGAGTACGGTGATGTTGCGTGTGCGGGCGAAATGCTGACTAGCCTCAAGGGCGAAGCACGATACTCCAAAACGCCGAGTCAGCGCCTTTGACTTCTTCATCCTATTCTGCGAAGAATCGGAGATGGAATCCTCCCTCTATCGTGTTGACTGGATCCGACAACTCGTCTCTTCCATGGAAGACTCCAACGTCGATGTTCATACGGCTGCCCAACGCGCTCTCGACACTTTCGTCAAATCGATCCCCAAAGACGAACTGGAGCCCCTCGTTGTACCCCTTCGCAGGACCATCGAATCGACTGGCATTGCTGGACAACACGTCGACGTGCCAGGGTTCAGCCTTCCTAAAGGTATTGCGCCCACAGTGCCCATCATCATCGCTGGTCTCACCACAGGAAGCAACGAGCAGCGAGAGGCGGCGGCATACGCAATTGGTGACCTCGTCGAACGAACATCTTCCGATGCGTTCAAGCCATTTGTCGTGCCGTTCACCGGTCCTCTTATCAGGGTTGCGACACAAGCAACCACATACCCTCCTGCAGTCAAAACTGGCATTCTAAGTGCACTCATGAGTATGCTGGAAAGGATTCCGCTTTTCGTCAAGCCGTTCTTTCCACAGCTGCAACGAACATTTATGAAGAGTGCTGCGGATCCTTCATCAGTTAACGTCAGAAACAAAGCGGCTGCTGCTTTGGGTGTGTTGATGCGCAACCAGCCCCGTGTGGACCCTGTGGTAACAGAGCTGATTGGTGGTATCAAGACCGCAGAAGATCCTATCGCCGTCAGTTTGACCTTGGCTCTAGCCAAGGTGGTTGAAGGAGCAGGCGAGAATGTTGGAGAGAAGGCCAGAGAAGCATGCGCCGAGCTCGTTAGCGACGCCTTCAGGGAGAAGAGCTACGATGGTATGTTCTGTATTTTTTATCTGCACAGTGGCTCAACGTGCTCTCCAGAGCCCTATGCTCCCTCAGTCGCGGCGCTGGTTGTTTCCTTGTCAATCTTTCCAGATGTCTTGCGTCCAATTATCGAGTACGTGTACTCTGAGTATCATACTTCCTTCGCTAACCCTCCCCGATAGGTCTTACCTTGTTGGGGGCACCCCGCCGAGTGTTATGTCCTCTCATGTCCTTCTAGGCGTCATCGAGGCATGGTCAGAAGCTCCCAAAAAGGGCGACCTAGTGTTTGAAAAGCTTGGACTGATGCCGAAGGTTGCTAAGAAAATTCAGGAGTCTGCTGCCAGTGATAGGCCTGATGTCGGACGACCTGCACGGGAAGCGAGGGATCTACTGCAGAATTCATAAGTAGGAAAGTTATGCTAGACTTCAAAGCTTCAAACCTAGTTTAGAAACTACGAATTCTGAACTTCAGAGATCTGATTATCTGATCTTATCGAGTTGTGATCCGGATGAGCTGACATCGGAACCACCGTCAGCACAACTTTCATTCACCGGTAACATGAAACTCAGGACCTCCAAAGCTTATGCTTTTCCCCAAATTCCGTCTGTGTCATAGATCTTTCTTGACGAGGTCAATGACAATCTCTCTACCACCATCCCCAATTCCCATCTTCACCACAGTCGAGTCGTACCGTACATGGAGACGCTCAGCATTCGACGCGAAAAAATCTGTGGGCTTTGTTCCTACAATGGGTGCCCTTCACGACGGTCATTTGAGTCTTGGTGAGTACAAGACTCTCTTCTTGAACTTCACTCATTCCGCCTACAGTAAATAGGTCTCTAAAGGAGAACGACCTCACAGTTCTCTCCATATTCGTCAACCCAGCGCAATTTGCACCCCATGAGGATCTGGCAATGTACCCTCGTACCCTTCCGAGAGATATAGAACTCCTTTGCCAAATGAAGCACTCGATGGCCGACGGTCAAACTCGTCAACCGTCTGCAATATTCCTTCCTTCGGTCCACGAGATGTACCCATCGGGCATAACGCAAACCGTCGCAGAACAGAAGGGCACTTTCGTCGAAATTAAAGGCTATAGCGACCAAATGGAGGGCAAGAGTAGACCGACGTTTTTCAGGGGTGTCGCAACAGTCGTGACAAAATTGTTCAATGCCGTCGAGGTGAGTGCGAAACACTCGATCAAGCTACCGATTGCTTATTTTGAACACTTACAGCCTACTCATGCATATTTCGGCCAAAAAGACATCCAGCAAGCTCTGTTACTTCGTCGCCTCACAACCGACCTTCTCTTTTCTCACCCAACACCCCAGAACCTTCACATCGTCCCAACTGCTCGCGATCCAACTTCGGGTTTGGCGCTCTCCTCTCGGAATGTCTACCTTTCTTCGGACGGCAAACAAACTGCTCCCTCTCTTTTCGATGCCCTTAGCGCTGCCCAAGAGGCCTGGAAACAGGGTGTAAACAAGGTCGGATGCGTAGAACGTGCGGTATCTCTGATTGAGCAGCGGAAAAAGGATGCCCAAGAACGAGGATTGAAGGTTGATATTAGGCTGGAATATATTGAGATGAATGACGCAAAAGAACTTGAGGTGTTAGACGCAGAGGAGACTAGCATTGGAAGAGGAGGTCGCCCAGTCATCCTGAGCGGTGCACTGTTCTTGGATTCCACCAGGTTAATCGACAATCTCATACTAGGGGACGCGAGCGGAATAGTGTACTAGAGCCTTTCATTCTCCATCATGATCAGCCAGACTCCATACCGTAAAATAGCGCGTGTCTGAGCATGATTATACTCGAAGATACAGGTCCATTATAAAATACAAAGTCATGTCTAATCGCCCACACTCATCTCCAGTAAGCTCTCGATACTCTTGCCTAAATCCCCGTTATTCGCTTCTAAAACTAGCTCCAAAATTTCCTTGTCCATAGAGGGGAAAATCTGAGTCAGTGTCTCCCTGGACGCAAGTGCCGCTTGCTCATGAGCCACATCAATCTCAGCCTGCATTCCAGACAGGTCCAGTGCGGGTGTCGGCGTCCTCGATATGCCCTCCCCAGCCCCGAAATACTGCTGCGAAGGCCCTATTGCCAACGGTGAATGTGTATAAGGACCGTTAGGTCCCCTATTAGGTCGGGAAGGCGTTTCTTCCACCGCATAACCCGGTGATCCAGGAGGACTTGCTGGCCACGTCCCAGATGATGAGTGCGGGGAAGGAACTCTTCTCACCCTAGGTTTATATGGCGTCTGGATCGGCGGTTGGGACATGCCATCGGGATTCACGGGGGTCTGAGGAATTCCCGGTGACCCAGTCCGCGACACGGGTAAAGAGACACTCTGACTGTGTCTCCTCACTTCGTCAGGATGGTTCCA